>JAVQJZ010208349.1:0-14740 GCA_036025355.1 Leiopotherapon unicolor | reverse complement strand
TCTTAAATCTATCTAGTTTAAATGTTCCTAGATGAAGTGTACTCCATGAAGATTATTTTATTGAATTGAGATTTAGTTTTGCTTAATTCATTCCTGATGTGTTTGTGTAAACTGGTTTTCTTTTTGGGATCTACAGTTTTTTGGTTTTGCCCCTAACTAAGAAATGGCGAATTACGTATTTCTGCAGCAGATGCTTGTTCCAAACACTCAACAAATCCAAGATGCGTGCAGCAAATCAGAAGACTGGAACAAAGCTAAAAACAATGATGAGACAGGAACTTGTTTTCACGGAGAACATTTAAAGCAATTATTTTGTTGACTAAACACTCATCTCTTTTTTTCTCATCTCCTCTGTGTGTAGACAGTTCATAGTAAATATTCAGTATGAGCTTCATTCATAGGTCAGTGTTTTACTTTTAGTCTGAAGGTTAAAGCACAGCTGATTTAAATGATCTGTTCCTGTGAATACAGAGAGCTTTTCATTTTGACAGAGACAGTGCAGTTTATGAGACCTCTGCCTCAGAAAACACGTGTTCCTCCAGTTTCCATCATCTTCATCTTTTGATCTCAAAGAAAAGGAAAGATGTTTCACCTTCTGTCGAGGGACTATGAAGGAATACTATATTACTAAGAACTGGCATCTTTCTGTTTCATACATCACAGTGACATGCTGAACAGTGTGTGTGAGGGCATACGAAGGGGTGTGTTCGTGCACATACAAGAGTCTCTGTTACTGACAGGCACACTGTTTTTCTTACTTTTATTCCCTTGTACTTGGCAATCGTGACTGAATTTCTCCCTTTTCCTTCCATTTCTTTGTATTTTGCCTCTGACGTTCCCTCTCTTACCTCCCTTCACTCTGCCTCTACATGTACAATGAGTCAGCAGCACAGACACACACACACACACACACACACACACACACACAAGCACAAGCATGAAAAATCTCTTTGGCTGCAACTCTGTTAGTCATGGAGGGGACCCAACTGCTGTGCCTTTTTCTTTCTTGTTTTTTTATTTATTTGTTAGATCACCAGCCATCAGCCAGCACTCACTCACACACTCCTGATGCAGCACACGCTCGCTGCACTGCAGTGAGCCAGCATTTACTTCAGACAGAGAGAGAGAGTGAGAGAGAAAAAGAGAGAGAGAGAGAGAGAGAGAGAGAGAGAGAGAGAGAGAGGAAGGTAGGAGGGTGATGAATGGATGAGACAGACTGAGCCAAGAATGCAAGTGATGGGAGGAGAGGAAGCGGAGGAGGGGAGGGGAGGAGGAGATGATGTAAAAACTGAAATACAATCTGGTTGAATCGCCCCTCCTCAACTTGGCTCACATGTGCGTGCACGCCCATAAACACACGGGAGGAGCCGCCTGGCTCGCACACATCCTGCCGTCTCCTCTCGTCGCTGCTACCTGGAGGGAAGCATCACTCGGTGTGAGAGCTGACATGACCCGAAGGCGGGTTTAGAGGGATGTGAGTGCTCAGATTGTGCCTGTTTCACTTGTATGGAGCCAGTGCCTCTCTCTGTGTGCTGGAGTGGATGACGCCTGTTGATCAGCCTATAGATGCAGCACTGTAAGTCTTCCTTTTAATAATGTCAGGAGCCAGATGGGTGCTGTTTTGATCTCATGTTTCTTGCATGATTACAACTAGTTTCTCTCTGAGTCACCGCATGTGTTAAGAAAAGGCAGAGACCCTCTTATCTAACTAAAATATTCCCCTCTTTCAAGTCTTCCCTCCGCTGCGTATTAGATGACGGCTCAATCAAGCAGGAATTATTCCGCTTAGCTGGTGCGGATCTGATTATGTAAGAGTGGAGGCTGTGTGGCTGCTGCGACCTTGTGCACTGTCAGCACGGGGCTGCTTCTGTTGTCCTGCCGAGGCTTTAGGATTTAGGAATATTTACATCTCACAATCACTGCCATATTTTTTATTTTTGAAGCTCAGCTCATCTGCTTAATCTGGTCCGTGGAGCTGGTAAGTTATTAACACACAGCCCTGAGATGTTCAGCTTTTTGTGTCTGTGCTGGCATACAGTGTGTGCGTTGCCATTCAGATCTCTTCATTTCCTTTTTATATGTGGATTTGTGAGCTAAGGGCACGGCCTCTAAAGCTGCTTTTAGTTTCTGGGCTTGTCAAATGTTGAACTATATCCTTAAAGTCAGTATTCTGCTGCTACAGTTCACTTGCTGTTTCTCTTTTCAATTGCAAGATCAGCTTTGTGAGGCTGCACTGAGCTGCTACACACATTCAACTATTTGGCAGCCGACAGCAAACACATTACATACTAGCCGTGTAACATGTTGGAAATTCTGATAATAACCCACCGACAGCACGGCAGCTTGATTCGTTCAGCTCCATTTTCAGGGCTCGCCAAGTAGCCACATTGTAGTTACAGGATCAGCTTTCAGAGGGAGTAGAGAGAGAGAGAGAGAGAGAGAGAGAGAGAGAGGAGGACACTTGAAAAAGAGAGAGTGATTAAGGGGGAACTGGAGGAGAGAAGAGGAGAAAGAGAGCATGCACCACAGAAAAACGTCTGGTCCCCGAGGGTTTTCCTCTCAGCAGCAGAGGTGGCCTGTTTCTGAGCCTGTTTCGAATACGAGGAGACAATAAAAGCACTGACACACTTTCTGCCTCTAAGTTAGCTGCCAGATAACGTTACAGAAAAGACGTGGCACTGAAATAAAGGGTGACTACTGTGTGCATACTGTCTGCAGTGGTATCAGACTGTTTATTTTTGTAGGCTCAGTTGATGCGTCTCTCACCGACGAGTGCTGAACACCGTGTGCCTTGCTTTTCACTTTATAATAAAATATTTATCACGCAAAGTGCCTTTCCTGACAAACAACCAGACATCGCTTCACCTCACACTCAAGCTCTGCTCTGACTGGATGCTACTGTGGTGGTTTCCAACATGGGGGTCAGGACCAAGAAGAATTATTTCATGTTTATTTTCTCCTGATTTACTCCTCAAGCCTCTCACGTTGTGTTCTGATCCAATACCAGATATTTCTTTTCCCCAAATTTACAGTCTTTTTTATATGAGGTAACATAAGGTCGAACATGACTGAATAATCTTATGCTAAAAGTCTGCTAAAATTTTAAAGTGACATTTGCAAAGAAACTGCCAGATGTGAGTGGCTCAGATTGAATACAGATGCCTGCAGTCCGTCCAGGTGCCGATACCAACCTGATGGATTATATCGGTGAATCTCTTCTAAAACACTGTTCAGATTAAACAGTCGCTCTTTGGTCACGGCTTGAATTAACATGTCAGGGGTGCGGGGGGGGGGATATGCAAATTTATAACAAATATGCAACAGAATGACCTCCCAGACACAAACTGACGCAGGGTTTTATTGCCCCCGTGGGATCTGGTACCCTGGGGCAGTTACTTGCTTTGCCTGCAGGGCAGTTTTTTTCTTTTACAGCAATGCTGAGTGGAGCCACCATGTCCAGTTCTCTTAATACATCCATTATGACAAGAGGTCAAGGACAAATAGACATCACAAGCCAAAATCTTCAGAAGCAACTGTTGTACTGCTTTATCTGTCAGAAAGGGCTCTAGATAGAAACACCGGATGTAGTTTCACTCTGAATTATTAAGCAAAACTAGACTAGGATTATGTGTTATTAAAAAGTCATTAAAAAGGCCTGGTGGAGAGATTATTTTATTAGCTGCTGCCCCTGAAGGTTAAAAATGGACTTTGAATCTCAATTCTTTTTTAAACATTATAGCAAGAAGTTACAACTCCTGAAGCCATGAACTGCATTTGACCTCTTCACCTCTCAGATGATCCATCTGTTTCCAGGCATTTGTTATGTGATATGAAAAAATAATTATATGTAAATGAAAGTGTAAATTAAAACCAAAAAGCAGATAATTTAGTTTTTGTGACCTGCTAACGGAGAAGATGTTTACAGCCGCTGTTAATCTAATCTTAATACTTCTGTGGTTGGAGCCGCAGGCGCTGATTGGTGTGTTTGTTAAGTGCATTTGGCATTTCCTCTCCCAGTGAGAGGATGGAAGGAAGGCCTCAAAACCTTGATCTTTACAGATTTCCACTCACCTCTGCGGGTCACCACACTGCGTTTTGATCACACACAGGGTCTTTTTCGTTCAGTCCTCACTTGTCTCGTCCTCCCTCTGTTTCGCTCTGCAGGGTGCAGGGTAAGAGGAAGGGGGACGCCTATGTCAGAGTTTTAGGATGGCCAGTGAAGGCTCCACTATTCCCAGCCCCGTCGTCCGCCAGATTGACAAGCAGTTCTTGATCTGCAGCATATGTCTGGACCGCTACGAAAACCCCAAAGTACTGCCCTGCCTGCACACCTTCTGTGAGAGGTGAGTGTGTGAGTCAGCATGTTGTTTTAATGTAGAGATGTCATGTTTATTCCTCTGTGTTGTGTATGCATAGTGTGGTTTGGTGGGCAGGTGAGTGTTGAGGTTTAAACATGGAATGAAGAATAGAAATAATGGGAGAGTATAACTCTCAAATAATACATTTATAAATGTATTATTTGTATATTTTTTGTGAGAAAGAAATGCTGGATGGCAGTAAGTGGAGATGTGGCGACAGTAAGTATTCAGATTACTAACTTAAGTTTTCTAACTAGTACTACACAGTGAAATTACTCCACTAGAAATAAAAATTGCTTAGAAAGATCAACTTTTTATGGATCTTTCATCTTAGGTAGTGGGTGGATTTTCTGAACCCTAACAGAACATTTAATTCTTCAGTTTATTAAATAAAAACATATAAATCTCCACATTTTTGGTACATGGGGTTTTCACTTGGCATGAAGTGTATGAAAAATATTAAAAGCTATTAAAGCTGGAGTAAAAAAAAGTGCAATATTTGCTTCTAAAATAAAGAGGAGTAGAAGTATAACATGGCATACAATGGAAATACTGAGGTAAAGTGAGTGTGCGAGTAAATGTACTTAGTTGCACTCCAGAAGTGAGTACAGTAATAAAACTTTCTACATCTTGTATCGTGTTGTTTCAGTGAATGTTGAGTATTGTTTCACATGAGATGCAGCCGCGTCTCTGCGGTTGACTTTGGTGTGTCGGTGCCATCCTCTTTGTCCACTCGCCTTTGTTTCTGACACAAAGGACAAACTGTGGACTGTGCCTGTCCGTCCCTTTGCTCTGGTTGCTTCTGGAGAGCCATTAAGCAGCTACATTTAACAATGTGGTTGTTTTCTCTTTTAGTTTGTGTTACACACGCTTACAGGGAACTAGTATACTGATACTTCATGTTTTTTTAATTTGATGATCACATTTCTGGTGAAGTTATAGTTACATTTTTAAAGCATTTTGAGTGCTTTTTGTCTTTGTCATTGTGAAACAGATGCTAGAGCACCTAAATGGATGTTTAAAATGAAATATAATGCTAAATTCTCAGTAGTAGAAAGGTGTTTGATAAAATTGATAAAAAGCCTCCTGTGCTCTAAAGCATTTGTGACCACATCCAACATGAAGTGAAGTTTAGTCATCAGTGATGTAATGTTGCTCTTCAATGACCACCCCACACCATTATACAAATACTAATGAGCAGTTTAGTGCAATCCAGTACAAAAGCCCTGGACTAGATTTGTGGAACTTACTTAATGTTTATTTGTATGAGGACAAGTATATAGCATGAACCAGCACCACATATAACACCATTAAGTCTAAACTAATGTGTAATGTCCTTTCCTCAACAAGCACAAAAATAATACAGATTAAGAACAGAACAAAAGAAAGTTTACAAGTGAAACTAAACACTAAAATTACCACAATACCTGTTGACAAGTACAAATTCATTCATGACCACATGACTGACACATTACACGATTATTGATCATCTGAAGAGGCTCGTCAAAGGTGCAGCCTGTAGAATAATGTGTACATCCCACCATCCAAAGACATGCATTAGGTGAATTGGCAACTCTAAATTGAGTGAATGGTTGTTTGTCTTCTATGTGTCCCTGTGCGACTGACTGGCGACCAGTCCAGGGTGTAACCCCGCCTTCGCCCTAAGAGAGCTGGGATAGGCTCCAGCACCCCGTGACCCTGAGTGCAGGATACAACGGGTTAGAAAATGGATGGATGGATGGAAAATCTCTATAGGCTGTAAATATCTCCACCACTAGGTGGCATTAAATGACTTTCACCTGTGCTCATTCACTTAAAAGGTCAAATAAATAATTATAAACTGGTAGGTTATAGTTTTAAATATTTTTGTTTATTGCTTTTTTATTTTATAGGAACAGAAAATATATTACAATATCTCAAGAGCTAAAGAAAACTGTGTTATATTCATAATCATAACACCATATCTTCTTCCTCCTTATTCTGAGTCTTTCATCTTTCTCATGCCTGCTCAGTGCAACACACACCACCTACGCTTTTCTCCAGACTCTCTTTCACAGGATGCTCCCACTCAGCATCAATAATTCCCCCCGCTCTCCTCCTCCAGGTGCCTGCAGAACTACATCCCGGCCCACAGCCTCACACTGTCGTGCCCCGTGTGCCGCCAGACCTCGATCCTGCCGGAGAAAGGTGTGGCGGCGTTGCAGAATAACTTCTTCATCACCAACCTGATGGACGTGCTGCAGCGGGCGCCGGACAGCTGCAGCCAGGAGGCCGCCGCTCTCAACAACATCACCACCGTGGCTACGGGCCAACTGCTCTCCTGCCCCAACCATGGAGGCAACGTAAGACACACACACACACATACACACATATGCACTGTCAGTTTGTCTGCCTGTTTGTGTGCTCATTTTGCACAGACACACACATTTTGCCTGATATGTTGTTACGTGTTTCAGTCAGACCTCAGCATGACCTTTTGACTTATCAGCAACCACATCTGAACATCCAGCTGTTCTCATTTTTTACGGGGTTGTCAACGGAACATGAATTATTATCCATCTCCTTTGACTTTTGGTCCATTTAAACACACTAACAAATCTGATAAAGACTTGATAATGATGTCAAGTTCTTTGGTCAGTGGTTCAGGTTTCATAAGTCTTTTAAAGGTTCACCGTCAGCCTAACACTCACTGTTTTGGAAGACATTTTATCAACCAAAAACATTAAAAGAATTTCAAAATATATAATTAACAAGAGTTTACAACCAGCTAAAGGCACGCATGTTGGCATGAGCTATAATCACTAACAACAAAATACAGCTGACATTCATGGGAACATCATTTCATCAGTTTTGTAGGTGTTTGGTCTTAAAATGAGTTGACCTGAAGATGGTACTGCATGAAAAGTCTACTTTATAAAGTTGAAATAAATTATCCATACAAAGGAAACATTTATGTCTTTTCCACGTTTCATGGCAGTCCATCCAACAGCTTTGGAGACATTTCATTCAAAACCACAAATGTCAGGCTGCTATATGGCGATGGAAGAAAAGTCTGTATCATCCTCTGTAGATCTTAAACATCTGCACAAAACTTCACATGAATCCATCCAGAACTTATATTTCAGTCTGGACCAACTCTGCAAATGTGGCTAAAACATTTTTTTCTTACAAAGCCTCAACCCCGTATTTAGGTCTAACCTACTTTTTCCTGTTGCTTAGGTCATGGAGTTTTACTGTCCGCCTTGTGAGACAGCCATGTGTCAGGAGTGTACGAGTGGCGAACACGGAGAACACCCAACTGTGCCTCTTAAAGACGTAGTGGAACAACACAAGGCCTCGTTACAGGACCAGCTCAACGCCGTCAAGAAGAGGTACAACAGCAGCATTATGCAGATCTTGTTATTCTGCACCGCAGACTCTGTGCACATTACTCACAGATAACAACCATGATGGTGCGAATGAAACGAACACAGTCCTCTGTTATGTGTCTCTGTCATATGACTCTTTACTCATATATGAAAGATTTCTCCCCCCTCCTCCGGCCCCTCCATCGCACCCAGGCTGCCAGAGATCGACTCGGCCCTGCAGATGCTGTCGGAGATCCTGCAGCAGCTGACCAATCAGAAGAGCTCCATCGAGGACGACATCCACACCACCTTTGACGAGCTGCAGAAGACCCTGAACGTTCGCAAGAGCGTTTTGCTGATGGAGCTGGAGGTCAACTACGGCCTCAAGCAGAAGGTGAAGTAACGTGGTCTGACACAAAGCGCTCCGAGTGTGTGTTTGGGTGGTTGTGGATAGTCTTAATATTAATATGTAATGTTTTAATCACTTTGCAGTCATTATCTACCTCTTTTAAAAGGGGGTGTAAAAACTGGACGCTCTCATTTATTTTTATGAGGAGTTTTTGGAGTGGCGAAGAATACTGACAGAAACAATTTAAATTAACACAACGTTGACCTAATTGCAGTCTATTTTTGGAAAGTGTTTCACCAATCACAGGCCACCCATCAGGGCTGTTTTTGCTGATCTATGTGTCAGGGGCTCAGCTGGTCTGATAGGCGATTAACAGGCAGAAAAAGAGGGGAGGGGAGCTGGTGCCCCACCCAGAATCCGGATCACCAATCGCCCGGCCAGGTTGCCGCCCCCCTCAGGGCAGCTCCATCACATGGGTGGCTTAATGATTTACAATCCAGCGGCTGGTGTGCAGTCAAAACAACAGAGCCCAGGGGAAAGTCCGATATGTGACTGTCAGCTGTGTTGCTGCTTGTAGCTAGATGGAGCCAGTGTACTGCAGGCACACTTTGGTTGATTTGGGTGTGTCATGTGCAGTGAAGGAAACACAGTGCAGCTTTGCTCTTCATGCTGAAAACACCCCTGAAGCTTGATCTCTTTTTACAGTGTGTGTGTGTGTGTCAGTTTTCAGAGCGTCTTAGTGTAAATGAATATAAAGGGAAACAGACAGCAGAAGGTTGGATGACACATTTGGCTGCAGTCTGGGGTAAATGGCTTGATGGCTTCTCTTGTTGGAGAAGAGGAGGAGTGTGATGAGGAGATGAGGGTGAGTCTCTGTTTGGTTCTTTATCAGGATGCAGCGACAAAGAGAACCCTTTTAAAACTACTACTACTAACACTTTGAGGCACACTGATCTGAATGTGACTTGTGTTAGCTTATCATTAGCTATAGGGTATTATTTTTATTGTGTCAAAACACAAGCATAACTAATGCATCACTCATGGGGATTAATGGATTTACCATTTAACTACGTGTTTATGTAGTTAATCACACATTATTGAACATCATCAGGTGCAATGTTGCTACACAGAAAAGGGCATTTTTGATTTATACATTTAAAGCACCTCTTTTTAATCAGAATCAGTGTGGTGATGTGATGATCTGGCTACATCTGACTAGATTAAATCTGTCTGTTTTCACTGTTGGCACTGAAGGAAACCTGCTGTGTGTGATTGTGGCAAGTCATAGTTGATGCTTTGTTTTTACTGTCATTGATCTTACTCGTGTTCCACCCAACAGTGAAGCGGGCTGGGTTTTATATGAGGGCTTATAATGCTGAAGGGAAGTCTCTGTTGCCAGCTGAATGTTTGGGACTAACAAGAGATCACAATAAATCTGTGCGGTTGTGAGATGAATAAAGAATAAAGAAAATACATTTCTGCTATTTATAGAGGTGTTTTTTAAATCAATTTTTCTCTAATTGTTGCATTTTTTTCCTGTAATACACTTTATAATTTGACCTCTTCTAGCTTCAGTAATGTATTCAAAAGCGTAATTATGAGAAAGGAAAATCCTTCCCCAGATGACCTGCTTACAACTTGACGGCCCTGACCCTTAAATGCACCACAGGCTTATGTGACCACAAAGTAACCCTGCTGCCCCCTGGTGTCTGTGTGTAGGTGCTCCAGGCCCAGCTGGATACCCTGCTGCAGGGCCAGGAGGGCATCAACAGCAGCTGCAACTTCACGGAGCAGGCCCTGAGCCATGGCACCGAGGCCGAGGTGCTGCTGGTGAAGAAGCAGATGAGCGAGCGCCTCGTCGAGCTCGCCAGCCAGGAGCTCCCCCTGCAGCCTGGAGAGAACGACCAGCTGGACTTCCTCGTGGAGACGGAGGGACTGAAGAAGTCCATCCACAACCTGGGCACCATTGTGACGACCAACGCTGTGGCCTCCGAGACTGTGGCCACTGGTGAAGGGCTACGGCACTGTGTGGTGGGTGTGCCCACCTCCATCACCATCACCACTAAGGACAAGGACAGAGAGCTGTGCAAGATGGGCAACGCGCTCATCACTGCGGAAATCTCCTCACCCGATGGCAGCAAAGGTGAAGGGGAGATACTGGACAACAAGAACGGCACCTATGAGTACCTGTTCACAGCTCCCAAAGAGGGGACTTTTACTTTATCGCTGCGTTTGTATGAGCAACATATCAAAGGGAGCCCCTTTAAGATAAAGGCCACCAAATCCATAGACGTGTCACCAACGTCAGACGGCGTGAAGAAGAGGCTGAAGTCTCCGGGCAGCAGCCACATCAAGCAGAAGGCCATCAAGAGGCCGGCCAGCATGTACAGCACAGGCAGGAGGAAAGAAAACCCCATAGAGGACGACCTCATCTTCAGAATTGGTATGTTTTGCCAGCAGGATGACTTGATATTGAATCTTTAATACTCTTATTTGTACAATTCAGAATGTGCCTATGACACCTGCAAGGTTCTTAACCTTCAGCCTGTTCTTTGAGCAGGCACTTTCTGATTGAAGATGAAAACTGTGGATGCAGCTGCTCATGTTTAGAAAGATATTAAATGATGTGGCTTATTCCTCAAAATGAAAATGTTGTAGAAAAACTTCTTCTCAAAGTAAGATACTGGAAAGTTTATGTACCATGTGTCACATCTTTTCTATTCACCCATAGCCTGGAGGCCTGCATCTTGTAAATTTGTCAATGTCCATTGTGCACAAAACATTTGTATGATTAAAAATTTTTCAAACACAACCTCCAACATGTCAAAACGGAAAGATTATGTCTCCAGAATGTATTTATTATAAGAACATTATAACAACAATTATTAGATGTCTAATTTATTAAATATAACTTATTTCTTTATCATTTTAAGTCCATACATCGGTGTTGCAATTAACTTCACAAAACTACTGTTGACTTCTGAACGAATGAGTCACATCATCAGTCTACTATTATGTGTTTGTTTTGTATTTCATGTTTTCCAGGCACAAAAGGGAGAAACAAAGGGGAGTTCACTAACCTGCAGGGTGTGGCTGCCTCCTCTTTGGGGAAGGTTCTCATAGCAGACAGTAACAACCAGTGTGTCCAGGTAAAAATCAATGACTGCGCTGAAGATCTCAGCCTACAGAAATAGAAGTGTCGGGGCAGTAAAAAGAAATTACTGGTGGACCACTATGTTTGATCAGCGTTCAGTTACCCTGAACAATGCCGCCTCTGCACTTTGCCATCTCGTGTGGACATTTGTTCATTAAAACTGCCTGTTTGATTTAAGAATAAAATGTGTTCTGTGCTGCAGATTTTCTCAAACGATGGTCAGTTCAAAAGCCGGTTTGGTGTCCGAGGCAGGACTCCGGGGCAACTGCAGAGGCCGACGGGCGTCGCCGTCCACCCCAACGGTGACATCATCATTGCTGACTATGACAACAAATGGGTCAGCATTTTCTCAAGTGAGGGCAAGTTTAAGGTGAGTCGAGCTTTCATCTTCATTCTACATTGGGACGAAAGGATATAAGTACAGCAGGTTTATTACCATGTTGCTTTCTGCCATAAATGCTGCTATCAGAGGATATAATGTCCCCATTGCACCGCTGATTAAGAGGCACTTAGGAACAGTAAAACAGGTGCACTGTGCGCCCTGCCCTGCAGCCACTTTCACACCTCATTTGCAAATTTCTGAAGTGTCAAAAGATGCACTCAAGCAGATTTTCCACTTCCCTCTTCAGTTTATTTCAGACGTGTTGATGCTGAATTGTAAGAGATTGCAGTTTAGATTGAAATTTAATAGTTTCAGCCTCCTGCTTTAGTTAGATAGTTTGATAGCTACTTTCTCTGCAAAGGCAAAATGTACGATATGCCCACATTCACATTCATTAAAGCAGCCTTTATCTCATGCACTGAACACAGGCCTTATCTCAAACACACTTTTCATATCTGTGGTGTGTGTTTATTCATGGGATAGCTTCTGTGCACTTTGTTCAGCTGTTGGTAGACAGTTTTAAAGGGATCCTGAATACATTTCATTCAATGTATACATGTAATATAAAGCAATATTATTCCCTCTGATATCACTCTAGTAATCTAGAAATTTAAAAAATCCTTGTTTTTTCTCCAGAATAAGATCGGCTCTGGGAAGCTGATGGGCCCTAAAGGCGTGTCGGTGGACAGGAACGGCCACATCATCGTGGTCGACAACAAGTCCTGCTGCGTCTTCATCTTTCAGCTCAACGGCAAGCTGGTCACCAAGTTCGGTAACCGCGGCAATGGTGACAGGCAGTTTGCAGGTACACTCAATGGTAATACGTGCACTGCCCCCTACAGTCTCTCTCCAACCAGCTCACACCTGCATGTGGAATGAGGACGAATGCCAAACCAGGAAACCATAAAGATCCCATTACCCGTTTGACTCCGGAGGTTTTTCAAAATAATAGACAAGACACATCCTCCTATCCTTGAAATATAAATTAGAAAGTCATTTAATTTTTCACAGATTAAATGATCATTATATAGATTATTGACTCAACTGTCCTGAAACAGCATGTAGTACCATCTGTAATAGAATTTATATTTCAGTGCAATATTGGGTTGCTTTTTGCTTTTCTTGTCTTTTTTGTCATTAAATGCATTTGTCTACTTATTTACTTGCATGTCCATTTAAAACACCCACCATGAAGTTGTTTTCTACTTCTGTCTCATTTTGAAAAACAGCACATATCTGAGACTTTGCTGTCGCTTTTTTAAATGTATTCAGGCCCTCACTTCGCTGCCGTCAACAACAACAATGAAATCATCGTGACAGATTTCCACAACCACTCAGTCAAGGTAAGCGTAACATCAGAGAGGTGGAAGTATGTTAGAGGTATACAGAGTCTAGAGCCAAAATAAATGATGATAAGTACAAAGAATGGTGTAAAGTCATAGTCGTTTTACCATCTATGTGTCCGATAAATACTTTTATTGATAAAATTATGCTTTAATTGATGTATTACTTTTACTATTTTATTCACTGTGTTGGCATACATCTGCTTCTTTAGTAATTAAAGGTTATTGTCTCCATGCTATACCCCTTGAAAACAAAATGCAGGTGTTCAACACAGAGGGAGAGTTCTTGCTGAAGTTCGGTTCTAACGGCGAAGGTAACGGCCAGTTCAACGCCCCCACAGGAGTGGCGGTGGATGTTAATGGAAACATCATAGTAGCAGACTGGGGCAACAGCAGGATACAGGTCAGTGCAAAAAAGGTCACGCTTCAACAAGTTCTGAGAAAATCCAAGCAGAAGTTGGCTTTTCCCTCCTGCTGCGTTTAGTTTCAGTATCTTTATGGCTAATTTCTCCACCTTGCAGGCTTGATGTCACACAGTTCATTTGAATTTGATGATCTTCTCTTCCTCAGTTCACGCGCTTTTTCAAAATGATTAGTTCATTTAAAAAAAGTCCCATTTTCAAAAACCCCCTCAGCCATTGTGAATCATCTTTATTCATGAAATCATTAACCAGAGGACCAACTGTGCTGAAACTGGCAGGAAGAAGAATAAAAATCACCAAAAACAAATTGAGACTCATTGTTTATTTTCTCCTGGATCACACATCAGACAAATTAAACTGTTTTCTTCCAAAGCAGTGTACCAATTTACTCCTTTCAATTTCAAGTGGGACTATACCAACTCATAAATATGAGAATGACAAATGAGCAAACACAACTTTTAATGAATCAAACAGAATTACTATTTGATTTTACAAAAAATGTGTATTGTTGTTTTCTGAAGTTATTTGCAGTTTGGTGAATATGAGAAATATTTTTAATTCACTTTTTTTTTCTTTTGTAACCTGCACTGAATACATCACACCATTTATTTACATTGACTTTCAATAAGGATGAAATTATAAGCAAATCACAGAGTTCTTACATTGCCTTGCTGCATTAACTGTACATAGCTGTGAATCAGAAGTTTGAGACAAAGCATCTCTTGATTTTATCCCAAATGCACTGACTTTATTTTCTCTTTCCCTTTCAGGTGTTTGATGGCAGCGGTTCATTCCTGTCTTACATCAACACATCAGCAGATCCTCTGTACGGCCCACAGGGACTCGCTCTCACCTCTGATGGACACGTTGTGGTTGCAGACTCTGGCAATCACTGCTTCAAAATCTACCGCTACCTGCAGTAGCAGCCTCCTGCCTCAGCGCACAAACTGCACAGTGTCTCACCTGCACTCGTTAGTATGGAGCAGGTGATCTGCACTCACTTGTTCACCCGTTCATCCTCAAATCGCGTTGTCGCCATCTGTCTGACTGCTCACTGCGTGTCTGTCTGCACCATCTGAAGAGACGATGGAGAGAATTATCTGAGGTGTGAATGAAGTTAGAGGATCCACGATATTCACAGATTCTGCTGCTGATTGGTGCTTTGAAGAGTCACTCATCACCCCGTTCACATTCCATCTCAACTAAGCTGATTTTGAAAAATAAAACTTAAGTAATGTACATATGTTAGACCTTTTTTTATCTTATTTGTTGTGACACGGCAGGAAAAGGGGAAAAATAATGCTATTGCACTTGATCCTAAAAATACTGGTTGGACACTGTGTTGAGATTGAATGAAGGTCAAGAACTTCCTAAGTCACCTGAAA
>JAVQJZ010208348.1:0-10827 GCA_036025355.1 Leiopotherapon unicolor | reverse complement strand
CTCATATTAAGTAACCCAGACATGGAGAGATTTTTGTCTGATGTGAGATTTTGGAGAAACTGAGAATAAAAGCCATTGTACGGGATGTTCTGTTAACACTTTTGTGACAAAAATGAACTTTTTAGTCAGTTTCACTTGTTTGGATCATTCACAAAAACTGGATGATTTGTGTCAGAAAAGCTTCTTTGGGACAAGAAGTAGCTGGCCAAAACTAAGCATTAAACAGTGAAAACGAGCATAACTACAAGGAAAATTAAATGTTGTATGTTAGCATTTTGAGAAGTTCTACTACAGAAATATGCTGATGTGGCTTTGTTTTCTATTCTTGCTTTCCCCTTTTTGATCCAGCGCCACTATTTTACCTGTGCGAACACGGCAAACATGATTTCTGTCGGTGTATACTGTCAGGTTGGAGCCCACAACCCCTGCCGGCGCTTTTCTTTTCCTACTGTAACTACACAACACATTTAGATGACTTATAGACCCTAAAGAGCTGCACTGCACTGTAGCTCAAGCATGCTGTGACACATGACATGCAGAGGAGATACAGTGGAGAAGGATGCGATAATGTGCTGTGATTTATGGGACCTTGTGTCTGCGGTCAGGTGATCATGGTAACAGGGGACCACCCAATCACAGCCAAGGCCATCGCCGTAGGTGTGGGCATCATCTCTGAGGGCAACGAGACGGTTGAGGACATCGCCGAGAGACTGAACATCCCTCTGAGCCAAGTTAATCCCAGGTGTGTGTGTGTGCGTGCAGAGGAGTGTTTGGGCAGTGATGTGTGTAGATGCATGGATGCATCTACACACAGTTGGAGAAATATGTATACTGGAGAGCTGGATGAGAAAATCAACTCCATTTTCATATTTGCATGTTTAATATGACGCTTTTGCCTGCAGCTGGTTATCTTAGCTTAGCACAAAGACTGGAAAAAGTAATTAGTGACCAGTAATTTAAATTAGAAAAAAAAAATCTGCATGCAAGCAAATCTAACCCTCACAAGAAAAACACGTTATTTCTCATTTGTTGAAGAAATATTCCTTCAAAAGAGAATAAATGAAACAAATGAGGGATATCTTTTCCGGGAAAGACAGACTAGACAGAACACTAAATAGAAATAACAATAGTGAAGGCACAATATAGAAAATTATAATGACAGTATTAAGCAGATAGGTCATGACGAGACTCCAGGACTGAGCTCTGCCAAGAAACAGTGTTCACAAACACCCCCGTAAGAACAAAACACACTGCTCTTTGTTTTTTATTACATTAATCATGAAAACAACATTAATCAGTGAGCTTTAGAGACTCCAGTAGGAGGATTTTGTTACCTTCAAAGAGATCCAGGCTCGCTCGTCTCCACATTTCTAATCTTTACGTTAAGCCGAGATAACTGGCTGCTGGCTCCTGTTTCGCTTTGAATGGACAGGATGAGAGCGGTATCGATCTTCTCATCCAACTCTGCAACAACAAAAAACTGTATTTCCCATAATACTAAAATAAAAAACAGTTCCTTTCAGACAGAAAGCATAAAAATCTGTATGTTTCCTGGCAGTGGAGTGTATGTGTGTGTGAGGCCACAACCAGGGAAAGTAAAACTTGAGGAGAAAGCAAGAAAATGTCAGCGCCCCCCTTTGCATAATTGCCCCCGGTATCTGACTCCTTGCTGTGTTCGTGTGTGTGCATATGTGCGTGTGTTTTTCCCAGGGATGCCAAAGCGTGTGTGGTGCACGGCTCGGACCTAAAGGACATGAGCTCCGAGTACCTGGACGACCTGCTGAGGAACCACACTGAGATAGTGTTCGCTCGCACCTCCCCTCAGCAGAAGCTCATCATAGTGGAGGGCTGCCAGAGACAGGTCAATAGACAGGAGTGTGTGTGTGAGAGAGTGTTTGAATATATATGTGTGTGAGTGTTTGTTTGCGAGCTTTTGGAGAGTGTGCGGCTGAATAGTGATGTGCACGCTTGTCTGTCTGAATGCAAGCATGTGTGTGTGTTTGCGATAAAGTGTGAATGAATGCTTGAATGTGTTTGTTTATGTCTTAAGTGTGAAGGTATGGTTGAATACAGGTGTGTTAGTGTGTGTGCATGTGTGTGTCCCTGCCATTTAAGGCTGAATGTGTCTAACTGTTTGTGTGAGTGCAGGTGGTTGAGCAGATGAATGCAGGGTTTTGTGCATGTGTGGGTGCATTGATGTGTGTGTGTGTGTCATGGAAGTCCATTTGTGAGTATACAGTTGAATACAAGTGTTTATCTGTAAAATATATGATTGACTGCGTATATAGCTCATATATTAAATCTTATATATGCTGTAATGCATGTGCTCAGCGTCTGTGTGTGAAATAAAGAAAATAGATGCTTGTATTCACTTGCACACATCCCCATATATTGAGGTCATGCTACAATTCACCCTGACTCACTCCCTCTCACTCCGTGTGACTGAATGATTGCAACTCAATTCCATTTTTCATTTAATCTCCCCAGAGCTGCTTTGAAAAGACATTATTAAGACAGAAAGGGATGGGGGGGATGGGGGAGTAACGAGAGGAAAGTGGAGAGAGGAAAAAGCTTAAATCACGGTACTTATCTCTCTCTTCTTGACACTTTTTGTTCCCCGGTCCTCGCGGGTGCAGGGGGCGATCGTGGCTGTGACGGGCGACGGTGTGAATGACTCTCCGGCCCTGAAGAAAGCCGACATCGGCGTTGCCATGGGGATCGCCGGCTCTGATGTGTCCAAGCAGGCAGCCGACATGATCCTGCTGGACGACAACTTCGCCTCCATCGTCACCGGAGTGGAGGAGGGTGAGTGCGAGGGGGTGATGGAGAGAGAGAGAGAGATACAGAGTGACAGAATAAAGAAAGAATAAAAGAAGGTGATAAGGAAAAAAAAGAAATCAGAGAAACTTCTCCCATCAAGCTCATAGAAATACAGACTGGTGAATAATAATTTTTTTTATTGTGGTTGATGTCTGACAGAGCTGTAGAATAACTTGGACTAAAGTCAGACTTCAAGTTTGTATCAGATAGGATTTTACTAGAATGGTGAAATGAAGAAAAATAAAACAGCACATACATTTTTATTTTTTCAGCAGCCAGAATCTCGACCTGCCGTGCACTTATTAAGACTTGTGAGTTGACATGGCTTCGCCCTCAAGGACTTAACTTAAGAGGTTGAGGCTTGCCACCAGAGATTGGCATTTAATCTAAATTAGGGGTTGCTAATAAGGTCTGAGGAAAAAAAATACTCTGGATACGCTGACGCAGCAGTCAGAGTCAATCATTTGCCTCACATATTCTGCTATTAAGAACACATCTATGTGCATGAATCCTGCACTGCTGCAAAGAAACGTGTTTCTTCGCCGCAGGTCGCCTCATCTTTGACAACCTGAAGAAGTCCATTGCGTACACGCTGACCAGCAACATCCCCGAGATCTCGCCCTTCCTCCTCTTCATCATTGCCAGCGTTCCTCTTCCGCTGGGAACCGTCACCATCCTCTGCATCGACCTGGGCACCGACATGGTGAGAAGTGCGGGAAAATGAACTCGCTTTGTTTAAGTCCCTCAGTCCCTTCGTAGATACGCTGACAAATAGTTTTCCTTCATTATCACCCTCAATACTTTTGACTACGTGTCTGAAAAATAACCGTTTAATAGATATAGGTATAGACGGCTGCCAAGCCTGTATTGAGTGTGTGTGTGTGTGTGTGTGTGTGTGTGTTGCCTTTTGGATGCAGGTTTCTGGTGTGTTTGAAAAAGAAATTTTGCTTTTTAGGCAACTTTCACAGTCACTTTTACAAATTCACTTTGCAGGAGTTTCACAGGAACTCATAACAAAACACAAGATTTTAGATTTAACTTTATTTATTAGGTTATATTCCACTCTCAGTGCTCAAAGCTTATTTTTCAGTGATTTTTTACAATGAAGGGAATTCTTAGCATGTTGCATCGCTACGGGCAAGATAAAGGTGATATTAAGGAAGCGGGTGTTAATACCGATGTCAAATATGAGTGCCCGAAGCGAAAAAGAAAAAAAAAAAACGTTTGGTTTAATTTGTTCTTCCTGTCGGTGGGAGAAATTCACTTTTGGCTCGCTGCCGACGTCCATTTGTTCAAGCAGAACAAAGACCGGGTGACGCTCACATACAGATTTACATTTCACAGCTCTGCCATTTCCAGATGCCAGTCTCTCCATTGTATTTCCAGCAGCAACAAAAAAGAGTTGCTGGCACGCTGCTCGCCTGAGGGGCGTAATCCATCATTGCAAAAGAAAGGAAGCGCGGGATGAATATATTCAAAAGGACTTGTTCACTTGTGTTCATTTCTTTAACTTTAATTTTTCCTGCTCCCAGCCATTAGCATGCGGCTGAAACTGGCTGTTGCACATCCCAATTAGCCAAAAGCCAAAAATATACAGGTAATGAGGTGCATGCATTATAACCGCCTCACATTTCACTGTCAAGATGCATTTTAAATCACCACCAGTTCAAGATAAAGAGGAACAGCTTGCTAACACTGGTAATAAAGCAGCTCCACTTATTTCACTCAGGTGACATCAAAGATGAACTTCTTTGGTTTTCCAGCAGCAGGATAGATTTGTTCGGGTTGACAAATATTTACTCAACTGTCTGAGATCACAGATATAGTGCATTCTGATTTGGCTGGATTTCTTTTTAAAGACATGATGAGTGAAGTTTAAAAGCACCTAATTTGTGCAACCTGTTTTGCATATAAAAACCCTTCGCTTCAAAGTAACATGTCTGCGTGTACTTAACAAGCGCCGGTGGAGTGAGCAGCTGGATGTCTGCTTTGAAGAGGAGGACCCTAAAATGAAAATATTTAAATATTCAATAAAGTAACCTGCAAAGTGTTTATAGTACAGTTGCGCGAGTAAAACTACAAAATTTCCCGTGTCTGCTGGTGAGGTTGTTAACAGCTTGTTAACAGCTTAGTTCAACTCCAGGCAACAGGCTTGAGGGCTCTGCTGAGATTTAGCAGTGACAAGCGGCACTTGGAGTCTGCTATGATTATTTTTAGCAAGCACCGCCATGTGGAAAAGGATGGCTGCAAAAGATGTTTATCAAAGCAAGATGTGGCACACTTAAAGAGGCTTCGAGACTTGAAATTTGGATCGTGCACAGAAACGCACGCGCACGCACACACACACACACACAAAAACACAGTCTCAGAAGTGTAAAAAATGAACGCTGGGCGCCGTCACATCCTCTCGCCTCTCCTTGTCTTTCCCAAATGCTGCGGGTCAGGGGAGTCTAACGCCAAAACAAACTGGATTTGTAGACCACAGAGCTTGAGTGCGGTTTCACACAGTGCCAAGTCCCCACCTCAAATCCTGCCTAAGTCAGGGAGATATCCTTCCCTAAGTCACACATATTGCGCTGTTGCTTACCTGGTAAAACCAGCCAATATAAGATCTTTATTACAGGGACCTTTCTACCCTCCTGTTTTATGAGTGTCTTGAAATTCGCTATCAATCCCCCCCCCCCTCCATTCCTCTCTCTCAGTCACTGTCACTGTCACTGCGTCTTTTTTTCCCACCATTTTTGCCCTTTTACTGTCTTTTCTCCTTCCCCTCGGTGATTGAATGCTGAATTATGTTAATAGCGAAGTGTCTGGGGTCCCCGCGCGTCTGGCACCATCATCGTGCCTTTGTACCGTTGCCACAAAGACAAATTCCTGCACATTTATTGTACAAGGTGCACAAAGAGGGCTGAGTGTGTGCTGTCCTTCCTCTGTCTCCTCCAGGTCCCAGCTATCTCGCTGGCTTACGAGATGGCTGAGAGCGACATCATGAAACGCCAGCCGAGGAACCCCAAAACGGACAAGCTGGTCAACGAGCGCCTGATCAGCATGGCCTACGGACAGATAGGTTTGTCTGCTTGTGGCTCATAACCTCTTTGCACCACGTCCTTTAAACCTGAATCAGTGCGACAGGCCTCGTGTGGGGACGTTATGGCTATAATAAACATCAACAGCAGCGGCATTTTTAACCGCCTTTGTAAATGTTTAGGTACGCACAGTCAAGGAAAATAGAGCCAGAGGTGAGCAGACAGCCACAATTTTCTTCTAATTGTCGTGACATTTACAGTAAATTGAGAGCCGAGAGTGCATCTATTTCCTACTTAATCTTGGTCGTGTTTCACTAGTTGGAGCCTCACTTGGATGCATGCTTTTTTATCTCTGGTTTTATATGGTTTGGGAATAGTGAAAATCAAAGGCTGGCCCAATTTCATAGGCTGTTAAATGGGTCAAAATATGACAGGGCCCCGCTGGATGACATACAATTTAAAGCCGAGCGCGCCCGCAACAGCCGGCGAACTCGCGTCCGCTCCCAGAATTCTTCTAAGATGTGCGCCACTGGGGGCAGAGCTTTTGCAGGTCACATCAAATCACATTTACGTTACAGCTCGAGGTCCTGGAGCATCTGCAATAAACATTTGAGTGATGATTTGATTGCGAGTGACACACGGTGACCGCGACATTACCGGCGAGCACCGGTGAGGAGAAGTAGAAAAAAAAGAAGAAGAAAAAATAAAGCATCATTTGGATTTTCTTGAGAGAGATGAGAGAGATAAAAAGATGTGAAGATCCGTCAACACAAGCACTGACCTGGCGGAGGGTTGCCATTTAACAGCATAATGAGTGAGGTGATTAATAAGCGTGGGCTCGGCCCTTGATCAGTGCTCGCGGAGGTTCGGTGTATGTGGAAAAACTTAAGCTCTAAAGTGAGACGTCCATCATGTTGAAAAATGTTACGCCCACTCTGACAAAACAAATTCTCCAACATGAAATTAAAACTTGCTGTCGGCTATTATTGCAGCCCTCAGCTGTCTGGAGCCATTTACTTACAAAATAGGAACGCTGAAGAGGGCAGGCAGGGAGGAAGATATAATCGGCCGTGTTGTTGTTGAAACGGCATTAAAGAGAAAAACACCAGGTGGACTGAGGCTGAACACGAGTCCATTTATTTGTCATATTTTGGTATAAATCCTGTAAGTAGGTGATGCAAGAATATTGCCCCATTGGTATTATTCGTGCTGCTGCTTGTCAAAACAGCTTTTGTCTAATAACATTATTATCTATAAATCCTATTGTTGCCTTGTTCTTTCTGTCGAGATGCTCCCTCTGTTACCGCACAGTGCTGTAATACAAATACAGAGCACATATCTAATCCAGCACAGCAAATTTTACACTATTCATCCATTTTCTGGCCACACCCGCTTTATGTTAATAAATTTCTATCAAGATACAAAAACTAATTCAGTGATGATGTGTGGAAATATGATGAACGACATTTTAACGTTTCATTCTGCAGGTCTGAAGATTCTCATTAAATTCTTAATAATTGCCGAGTTTCCCTGCAAACCACAGTGTAGTTTAATACTCATTATAAGGAAAATAGAGACTGCAACCAGAAGGTCTTTTAGCGTGTACAGCGTGTAGGGAGGTCAGACGAACATGAAATTATAGTTTGTTTTCCTTCAGATAAGCAAAGAAGTCAGTGCAGTTATTTAATTTATAATTGGGTTTACCTGGTACAGTTCTTTAAAGGAAATGGAAGTTGGCGTCTATTTTCTATATTTAGGGCCAATATTTAGCAGAGTTTTGCCATAAAATGTATATAATATAATAATATTGAGAGTAGGTGATGTTTTGGCATCTCTTATTTCTGGATTTTTATTTCCAGGAATGATCCAGGCTCTCGCTGGCTTTTTCACCTATTTTGTGATTTTGGCGGAGAACGGTTTCCTCCCTGGGAGTCTGGTGGGCATCCGAATTAAGTGGGATGACCGCAATTTAAACGACCTGGAGGACACCTACGGGCAGCAGTGGGTAAGAAGCGGGTTGGGGGTACAGCGGTCGCAAAGACAAGCGTGACCCTTTTGAATGTCGCGGGTTGCAAATATGATGTGTGTTTCGACCCGGCAGACCTACGAGCAGAGGAAGATCATCGAGTTCACCTGCCACACCAGCTTCTTCGTCAGCATCGTGGTGGTCCAGTGGGCCGACCTCGTCATCTGCAAGACCAGGAGGAACTCCCTCTTTCAGCAGGGCATGAAGTAAGTGAAATCAACACAGGAATGACAGCAGATTCATTTGAAAATCCATTTGTGGCTGCAGCAATTTTAGAGGTTGCTGTTTTTCTGATTAGTTTAAATGTTATTTGTCTAAACCCTTTCCTCTCTCTGATTCAACAGGAACAGGATCCTGATCTTCGGCCTGTTTGCTGAGACCGCCCTGGCTGCCTTCCTCTCCTACTGCCCGGGAATGGACATCGCTTTGCGCATGTACCCCCTGAAGTACGTTCTGCATATGCATATCTCCACCCAACCGAAAAATAACCTCTTAAATACCTAATAGGCTGCCATTAGCCTGTCACTCTCCCCTCTAAATGAAGTCTGTGATCTTCTTAAACACCACGTTGTTATCCTTAATATTCAAAAATGGCTGCAATGAATTTAACAATTTGCACTTTGCCTGTGACTCACTGCGACTCCATCCATCTCCGCCTCTCTCATACTCTCCTTCGCTTCCTCTCAGGCTCCTCTGGTGGTTCTGCGCCTTCCCATACAGTCTTCTCATCTTCATTTATGATGAGGTCCGTAAATTCATCCTGAGGGAGAACCCTGGAGGTAAGCAGTTATTAAGAGAAACGAGATTAAAAGGTTTCAACCTTCTTTGTCTTGTTAATAAGCTGAAAGAAATAAAAAAGAAATTGCCGAGTGCTGGTATTGTAGTTGACACCCCTATCTCAGGAACCACATGTGCCATTTCCCATCAAGACCTTTTCTCTCCCCGTCCTCTCTACCTCTCTCCGCCTTCCTACTGTCCCTGTAAAATAAAAAAAAAACACACACACACATTCCTAAAAGAGTAGACTGTCCGCTCCTTTAAGGACGCGCTGATTGACGAAGTCGGCGCGGCTCCGCTCTGCTGATCTGACCTGAAGGGTCCCAGCAAGCGTTTTGACAGACGTGACACGCCGGAGGAGACCAAGTTCAATGTCAGTCCAAGCGAGCACAAATTACATAAAAACAACTCTGGACTGTTTTGAAGAGGGATAAAAAAAAAAAGTACAGGGACCAATTTTACAAAACAGCTTAGGTAGCAATTATGTGTGATTATTAATGACAAAGGATGTAAGCTTGAGTTTTGTGAAACTTTAAAAACCTGGGCTGTCAACACAGCCATCAGCTGTCAGACTGAAAGCTGCATCATGCAAATTTTACAATGTGGCTGTTTTTTTTTACATGGATTATAAAGCAGAAACGGTCATAATTTTCATTTGAGTTATTATCAAGCCTTGCTTTAACCACAAAAGAGACTTAAAGCCGAACTCGTGGCAGCTGAAGACTATTAGACGCCCGGCGAGCCGCCCAATCCTGAACAATCCTCCGGCTTCAAAGCTGCAGCCTCTTCCAACACTTGACTGATTACTGTTTGTCTACCAGGTTTGATTTCCCACAAAATAGCACATAAATGTGCCGCTGCTTAGGAATTCTGCTTGATAAATGGAGCATAAAATGGTGCCAATCACTCATCAACATCACAACTGAAATCTAATCTGATTGGATTCTTGAGCCACGGGCGACGTCAGCATTAGTTTTCGACCACAAGTCTTTAACTCGAAGACTCGAAGGGTCGGACGTTTAAAACATTTCTCATTTTGTTATGGAGGCGGTGAAGAAACATGATTCAAGATTACTGCAGAGACATTTTAGTGATTCTTCTTTTGGCCTGAAGCTAAAAATCTTAACCCCTGAAAATAAGGCAGTAATCTTTATAGACTCAACAAATGTAAAACTTGCACCAGGAAAGAGATTATACCTGTCCAACATCAGCGGAAAAGCATAGCGAATGATGAGAGAGGAAATTAAAGGAGGCTGATGAAGACTCTTGAGATATGCCCCAAAGATCATACGCATGATATGGGCGCGGTACAATAGCTCAAAATCTGTTCACTGCCAAGGCGTTTCAGCTGATGAGGGGCAAGACATGGGGAGACAAATACAATTTATCGTGACAGTTAATCATTTCTGTTAATCTGTGTGTCACGGGCTGCTGATCAAGAGTCTTAGAGTTATAAGGGGATTCATTTGGAAATGTACAGAGACAAAGGCGATGGGATGAATACAAATAGAGTCGTACAAAAGGATATTATGAAAAGTGCTCGCCTGTCATTTAGCTCTCTGACACTCTCCCTCTTTCTCTTTCTGTCTCTTTCTAACTCTCTTCCAGGTTGGGTGGAGCAGGAGACGTATTATTAACATTCAGAAAATGTCAGTTTGAACTGTGAGTGTGTGTGTGTGTGTGTGTGTGTGTGAGAGAGGGCGGAGTATGTATGTGTTTGTGTGTGCTTGTGACGGTACAACTGTGCGTGTGTGTCGGTTGTAATATTGCATGGATCAGTTCACAAATCTGATTATCATAAAAATACTGCTGAAAATAGGATTCTGATTGTGCTTTGAGTTTCTCCTTTTCGTTTTCTCTGAAAACACTTCCAGCAGAACAATAGTAATGTACACCTTTGTGCCGTACATAAGCTGCTACCAAAGTGATGTACTGTGGCCTGTTTGGCTACGGAGGAATACCAAATGTGAAATGTACCAAATAAAATGTATTCTGAAATACTCCTGGCCTTTGTTTTGATTGTTCATCATCAATTTTATGGTCTCTCCTTACTGTGATTATGGCACAATAACCCTCGAGTTAAAGGCTGGTGTGTAGGATCTATGGGGATCCATTCACAGCGATTTAATGTGATGTTCATAATGATGTTTTTATTAGTGTTTAACCACCTGAACTAAG
>JAVQJZ010208320.1:0-13517 GCA_036025355.1 Leiopotherapon unicolor | reverse complement strand
GTCTTTAAAGATTTATAATGGAAAATGGATTCAGCAGTCTCCCGTTTGTCTTCTCTAATTGCCTTATTGCAATTTTGTTTTTATTGTATCTGCTGACTGCAAAAGCTCTTTTGGTAAAGAAAACCCTTACTGATATAATTTTTCTGTAAACTTAGAATATAGTCCAACTGCAAGCCACAAAATTGGATTGTAGCAGCAGTAATTCTTTTGAAGTGCGAGGACTTTAGAGATCATTTGTGACTTGTTGGCTCGATAGGCGTGTGGGAACTCGCACACGTTTAGGGTGCCCACAGCCCAAATATAGCTGTCGCTCAGTTTTTGATATAGTCGCATCATCTATTGCAAGTGTTGTTAGACAAACCTCGCAAACCACTGTTGCATGTTACACCTACTCCCTCAGCCGTTCAAATGTGCCATTATAATGTTATTCAGTGTAAATAACTGTGTGAAATCATGTAAGTTCGGTGCATTATGACAATAAAGACACTTGTGGGAACAACCGGGTGCCAATGATATAGAAGCTCGATCATGTTGAGTAGAACAAAGCCTGGCTGCAGTATAATGCATTGCTCGTGACCTATTTGGATGCTCTAATGATGTCCCAGAGGATTTCGGAGAGCAGTATAAAATGACTTAACTCCATGAAATGCCTGGACATTATGGGGCCCTACAGAAAGAGAACATGATATGAAAGATTTAGAATTAAGAACGCAGCTTTCCGTCTTAATTGACTTGTGGCTCCCGACACATGAGGTTGATGTAATTCCTCCTGAAGATGTCGTCATTTGTGTAGGCAGCCGGATTATCACGTGGAATTAAACATATTCCGTGTCTGAAGTGAAGAGGAAGACAAAATGGGCAGTTCTGTCTTTAAAACAATGCCTTTTGATGCAATGCAGCACCTTGTATTATATAACTTTAATAACAGCATTGCTACACTATGCTTTAAAAAAAAAAAAAAGTCTGTGTCGCATCGTCCTTTATCTTAGGAAAGGTGTCAGCACAAGTAGGACTTGATATATTTCAAATGCGATCATGGGCTGTCCAGTCCGGTGTAGCTATGGCCAGCCTTAGAGCGGTACTCGATTTTGTTGTCACTGTAAATTCACTCTGCCTGAAGCGCCTCTAGCATCATCACTCTGTGTGCACGTTTTTACCTCTCTATCTTTTTTCACACCCCTGCATCTTTCCCTTTTTTTTTTTTCATCTCCATTTGAAAGCACTGGATTTTTGCTTATTCCTCATTCAGTCGTAGTTCTTTGTTCCTCCCCGTTATATCACCTATACTCTGAAAAGTTTGACTGGGAAGGAACTAAACATCAACCTCCCAGTGTTTTTCTGGGTCAAGTGCAAAATGAAATACAGTAGGACTAGTCAGGGATGCACCAGCGCTGGTTTCTATGGTAACTGCAGGGCTGTATTTAGTGCAGTTGTTTCACTGCGCCTGGCTCTCTGTTTTCAAGCAGGCGAGGAGAGAAGAGTGAGGACCGTTCCCAAGGGGGGCTGAGCAGAAAGTGGGGCAACATCTCCCATCACCGTCAAACAAAATCTTTCAGCTTGAGACGAGATCATGTCACGAATTCCTTACCTTGTTTTAGAGAGAGTTGATGCTGACAGAAGGAACATACAATCAAAACACTGAAAGGAGGTAACAGACCTCACAAACTTTCAGTTCTGTCCGAAGGCCGTCTTTTCTTCTTTCTGTTCACTTTCTGTTCAATGGCTGAAAACTAATATTAGTATGTTCAATTAAAATAAAGTCCCACTGCGGCTGAGATTAAAATGGATATTAATAATCCATAATAATAAATAAGATAACATTTATGTTCAGTCACTCTTAATGTAAGCAAAGAAGCAAAGAAATTTTTAGGAACAAGTGCCAGAAATGTAATTAAGTAATTAATCAGCTGTTGCATTGTTTCTATGACATGAAGAGAAAACCTTTTAATCAAAAATTTAACTAACCCTAATTTGTGTATTGTATATTTGTATAATATTGCACGACTGTGTTATACTTCTTTTTTTCTCAACTACAAATTTGTTCTGATCTCTTGGGAAATTGATATTTATACAAAATTAAGTCTTACTCTTACAATCTGTGCACCTTTGAGACTCAACGAAGGCTGTTTTTGCATGTAAATAAGCAAAATAGTCAGGTCTTTCCCAGCTAATTTATCCAAACAATTGACTAAGATTTGGGTCAATCACTTGGTCTAACCTTTGTGAAAAGTATATGCAGTTGCTGTTATAGCCATTTTGTAATTATTTATCAAAAGAGGACATCATATTGTTTGAACAAGCTGGTCTGACCTGCATTTTAGTATAATTACCCCATAATTAAGCCTGGTTTTGTTTGACTTAGTTTCATAGGAAATCAATCAAAAATACTGAGTGCGAACATGTTTCTCTTCTAAAGGAATCACACTCAATTGTGGATAAAGAACAGCTTATTGAAGAAGTGAGCAGAAGAACCTGTGATTTTTCACTTCTCCCTGACACAGTGGGTTTGCCAAGATCGCTGATCTAAAACCTGCCACTGTATTAAGCACAAAGAAGTGGTTCAGCAACGAAGAGGGCTGCTCCCTCTGCGGATCCACCAATTCTAACCTCCAACATACACTGTTAGCATGCTGGCCTGCACTGACCCAGGGGAGCTAAACATGAGCAGGTCCTGAGGAAGCTGGCTGAAATATATAACCATTCCGCAGCTGATTAACACTTCACCCAGATCTTCAGGCCTGGAGAGAGCACCAGAGACACATGTTCGCAAGGCTTCTCAAGCCTCCTTTCTTCAGTCAAAGAATGAAACATGAGGGTCGACTTTGGTACAGCAGCCAAGACGAGTCTTCTCATTATCAGTGTAAGATGATGAAACATTCAGAGCTGGCAGCCGAGTGCAACAAGGCGGGCTTGACCACCAGCATCTATCCAGCAGAAGTAGGCTGTTGGGGCTTCACCAACACCGCAGCCTATGTAGGTGTAGCTGGGATGAAGCTCCAGTCACAGTTCTTGGAGAAGGAAGGAGTAGCTTTTTGGGCATGGCTGAGGAGGAAGGACAGAGATATGGGGTCCATCAAACAAGGAGGGCAGCTGCAGGGGGGTGGTAGCAGGACATCTGCCAGGGTTAACGGAGCAAAACATCAATAAGCAGTGATCCCTGGCATGCTGCAGCTGAGGTTGGAGGTGGCAAAAATGTCCTGCAGATAGAAACACCCACCTGTATGTTACAGACTCTGTCACTCTCTTTCAAAGACGATTTGGTTCTACATTAATTATTGAACGATGTGCAGCACATCTGTCCAAATGTCTCACATGTTTTCCAAACCCAAACCACCGGCACACACCAAGGCACTTCCCATTTAATACTGCATAGATCTGCTGCTCATGAGAAACGTGTGGCTTGGAACAAAATTCATTTGTTTCCAAACACAAAGATGCGTTTCAGTGCCAGGTGACAGCAAGATGTGAGGAAGCAAGTAGAGAAAGTTCAAAGGAGGAGCACTCTGGGATGTAGTATTTAAATTAGGTTGGGGCGAAGGTACAGCTGGGGGAAGTCTACAGCTGTTTGAAGTGTGACAGTCTTATCCCTGCCTACACTTTGCTTCTAGCAACTCATTCCAGGTTCAAGAAGGACCACTATGGGCCTGCACCTGTCCCAGACGCATTGGTGATGACTATTTCAAAACATAATCATTAATTAAACGTTGAATAATCTACTCTTAGGAATAAATTCAGTACACTTTGGGTCATTTTTTAAACCTAAGAAGAGTCGGCTCTCACCTTTACCTTGTGAAATACTGTTGTTGTTTACCAGTTTTCTCTTTTATTCAGAACCTCAGAGCCCTTTGAACACTTTGTTGCACACATGCAGCTGCACGGCAGAGCTCATACTGGTATTTATTTTGTTCCTTAATTTGAGCAGGAAATGAATTATGTGAATTAATGGTTGAATTAAGGGTTCTGCCCCATAAATGCACAAAACAAACACAATGACAAAATGTGAAATGTTCTATGAATAATGCAGAATGGAGGAACGAGGAGGGAAATGAGCCAAAAAAGAACTCTAATGTACGTACATATGGAACAAAGTGTTAATGGAGAGGAAATGTTACGGACACACTTGTTTTGCTTCGAAAAAAAAACCCCAAAAAAACAACCGCTCACAGTGCTCGACTTTCCTCTGCCTCGCAATAAACATAAACTGAAAGTTTTTGACTTTACAGGAGCAAAGAGAATTGTCGGTGCCTCTGAGAGCTGCGTTAAAGACGGGGCCATGAGCACAGCATGTGTTGCATACAAAAATATATTCGCCCCCATTGACTTTTTGTTCTTTATTTTGTGCTTCAGTTGATTTTCCAAAAGCAACCAACTGGGATTTTTCTGTCAGAGACCAACATCAAGTAGCATTTCTATTAAATTAAAAAAAGGGAAAATGTTGAATCCGATAAAGCATTACACATACTGTGAATGTTAATGTCACAGGAAGTTGTGTAGAATTATGTTCTCCTTTCAGAACTGTTTCCTGCTGGTATGATGATGGTAATGTAGTTTCTCGTCTACATTCTTTGACTCATGGCGATGTGCCACGCCTGAATTTTCAATGATCCGCCAGTCCTCTGTGTGTAATATTGCTGCATTTATCATTATTTGCCAGAAGTCATTCAGTCACACAAATGGCATTGTCAGTGACATTGTTTCCTGTTTTCTGCTCTCTTGATACCAGCTTAACATTTCCTGCATGTGCTTCTCGATAAATTTGTAAGAAGGCAGTGGGAGGCCTTTATTGTGAAGCCACCACAGAACAATGCCTGCGAGGTTCACTGATGCTGAATTGAGACAATTACAGCGCTCACAAAGAAGAGAAGACAACAAGGACTGATCTTATCTAAAGAGCAATGATGAAGTTTTAGCAGCAGGATGAAAAGAAAACAAAACATGATGCAAGAGTTTTGGCTTTCATTTGAGAGTAAGTTGAGGAATAAAATAGAGGCAGGAACAGGTGAAGCGTTTGTATGTTAGATTCTCCATGGACATACAGAAGGCAGCATGATGGCTCCATTCGGGGCAGGTCGGCGCTGTGTGTAAGATCCATATCTGCACATAATACCAATAATCCTACATTAGGAGCTTTGTCTATTGCATGTAAAAATGTAACTGCAATAGAAGTGTGGATCCCCAGCAGGTGTTCACAGCAGCTCTGTTTGTATGCTGAAAATCACCCTGTTTTTTCAAATATTATCCATCATGCTTTGCAGAGGGGATGTGTGCTCCACAATAATTGTTAAATTAAATGGATTTTTTGGGGAATTCCAAATCCTTTTGTTACAGAATTAACATTCACCCCCATAGGATTTACCCGTGAATGCTGTATGACCATTATAATTGAATTAATTTCACTTCCAACTCTTCCAACAACTAAACTACAATCTGTGTGAGTAAACACCCTTCTACACAGTGTTTGTGAATATTCTGCAAAATAACAGACATTTTTCAGTATGAAAGTTTGTACTGGAAATATTGCTGCAACTACAGCCAAAGGAAAAAGTGTGAAAACCATAATAAATGTTCTTCCTCTATAACGAATATTTGTCACCGTTGATGTTGTTAGAACAAATGAACCAAGGGCATGAATACATTTATAATAAATGTTTATTCATTGCCTTTTTTCTGTTAGTGCATCACATCGAAATTTCAGACAGTCATTTCAAATCTAATCACACAGACTAGCATTGACAAAGAAAGCCGCACAGTTGCTGAACAAATGACTGTGATGCAAATGTCACACCAACATAGCTTGGAGAGAGGTCAGTTAGCGGTCTTTATAATTTCAGCATGCATATGTGATTAGTATTATATTACAGACAACAGTTCCAAGATGAGAAATGCGCCCCGTTGTCCAAGATTCTGTCACTGCAGCCTTTTCCATCTTGTGCGATTTATTATCTCTAGCTGTGCATGTCATTTTCAGGGTGCTCGACTGCTCCATTCTTCTTTTTTTTTTAAACCGATTGATGAATGTGCATTTTTACGTACTGTACTTTCTGCCTTCTGTGTTATTATTATTTATGTTGATGATTCCTATGCCATCACTAAAAATATATGTATCCCCGTTTTTGCACATTTAATGCAATGCTTGACGGAAAACAAAGTACATTTTTATTTTGCTATTGGTATTTTAGATGAGTAGTTCTATGTAAGACCAGATTATACTTGTTTGACAACCACTGTTAGTATTTACTTTGAAAATCAAGATAACACGTAAAAATACATTTACAAAATAATGTTTAATTATTATTGTGTAAAGTAGCTAACAGTGCAATGAGTGCATTTGTAGAGAAGTAATCTACTTTTGGGGCGCTTGGGGGCCGAGGGGAGAGCTGTATGACTGCGAATAAAACCACCTCCAGACTACAGAGCCGTCATTAATCAGACCCTTGGCTGGCAGTCCAGTGCCTGCTGCTTCATTCCCTTCAGACACCGTAGTTGGATACTCGTCGATTGTCTGTAGTCGCTCTTCCCCCGTCCTCTCCCATCCACTTCCTCCCTGTCATTAATTAAAAGCATGTAGTGAATTTCAACTCACGGCTCTCTCGGAAATATGCAGACTAATTTTCCCATCGGGCTGTTTTCGGCTCGTCTCTTTTTGTTCGGGAAACTGCCTTTCTCTGTCAGCGACGAGAGCCAACATGCCACAACATACTCCAGTTCTCTCAGTTCCTCTCTTGACAACGTGACTACTTCTGCAGGATAAAAATGGGTCTATTTAGTGATGATTAAGGGACTAATTTGCCTTGTTGTGGTCATTGTTTAAGCTGCATTCAACACACATAGTCATCAGTGGAGTTGCAGCCACTAAGCTTATGGGAAGTGTGACTTTCTATGCCAAAATGAGCAGTATCTGACTGTGACAGTGTGTGGTGTTAGACAAGGGATGGCAACGTGGCATTTTCAAAATAACACTGTCACAAGACGAAAGCGGTTAAGTGGCGACTGCTGAAGTTTGTAGATTACTCCAACATTTAACTGTGTTGTGTTGTCGAAATGGAGTGCAAGAGCTACGGGAGAGACCAGACACATTGCGCTGTATGTAGGCAAGCCTTGAAACAAACTGGAGTGATTCTTGGAATAAAAGTCTCAAATCCTTTCATGTTTGTGTAAACACGCCGCCGTATTCACCTCTGCGGAAGATGCCGCTCGCTTTCACAAGACAACTGAAGGAAGTGCCTGTCAGAGGAGTGCTCCATTAGTGCTACACCCACACTGCTCTTTTCTCAGGCATACAAGGTGTATCATTTATGGCTTCTGCAATTGTTTGCATATGCAGGAGCTCCTCTGGAATCTGCAGCAGAAATTGTCAAAGATGATTGTTTCATTCCTCGTCGTCCCGGGCGTTTTAACACGGCTGTCGGAGTGCAGCAGAGAATCTTGATTCCATGGCAGACAGATGCCAACTTTCATCCCTTTTTAAGTTTCCTTCAGAGAGGCACGACGTCGACTGAGAACATAAATTCCAAGTGAGCCTGAAAGTCAATCTCTGGGGATGGGCAGCTGAATATCCAAGCCATATGCACCTTTTGATCAGCTCCACGAGTTTATATTAAGATTGACATTTTTTCCCACTTAGTGAGGCTTCACTTGTGATTGCATGAAAGTGATCTGTCTGTGATTTCTTAAGTGCTTTAATTAATTTAAAAAAGCGTAAGGATTTCTTATATTTTAAGCTACATTTCACACAGAGGCTGTGTTGAGCCGACCTGGGCCATTCTTCCTGGCTATGTAGGTGCAATGCTGTTGTGGGTGGGGGTTTGTGCCCTCAGGTCGAGCTTTAAAATCATCAAACAAAACACACAATATACTCAAAGCTGGCCATTCTTCCAAAGTTTGGAGGGCATTGTGTGAGAGGATGTTTATGGTCTGGTGAAAACACTCAGATTTCAAGGTAATGGTTAAGATTTATTAAGTATTGAGTCCATTCAAACTACAGGCTCATTTATCAGGCATGAAAACTCACTCTGGCGGCGGCAGCAGCAGCAGCAGCTATGGGGTAAATAAAACAACAAAATTCACTTGGTATGCTGCTCAGGTCACTTCACAGGTCAGACAGAAGTGTGGTTTCAGAGCTTTGCGTCGCTTGCATATTTTATTTTGCTTTATTTGGATATCTCAACACTCTCTGCCTTAATGTTGTAGTTTAATGTCAAAAGGACATTATTTATAAATTTAACCCGAAGAGACTGCGTGTTTTTTTGGCATTAGGTCTCATGAGTAGGCTGAGGTGAGCTGCAAGTGTCACTCAAGCATATTCGGTGAATTAACTGTGGATAAAGCTTTCATTTTAAGATTTTATAAAGGCTTGAGCAATACTAGGCAAACTAAATCTTTAATGTTCTAAAAATCAGACGCTGGTGACTCAGTTAATATATCAATACGTTAGTCCATATACTGAAACGGTGATTTAGTAGTTGTGTATGTCAGTGCACGTTTTCTGTTATTGAGCTCCGACTCTTTGACGTTGAACCAACAGCTGCGTGCTGTAATTTGAAGATGAAAAAGCATCGTTGGCGGTGTTTGAATTTGTGTCGACATTTTTCTGGGCTCGCTTGTTTGTATGCAGGTTAGTGAGAGCTTGACTTTATTATTAATGATCTGACATGAGTTATTCAGCCACGCGGAGCTGACTTAAAACTCTTCTGTCGTAACTGCAACAGGCCCAGACTTATTTAAAGTGCACCCTATCAATTAACTTATTTTCACACTTGGTTTTACTGAGGGACTAATCACAGTATTATAATAAACAAGGATTTTAGAATCCCCGGCTGCATTGCCTGTTTTTAGATAAAATATGTTCCTTGTAGCTTTGAATTAATTCTTCCTCAGCAGTGCCAGCGATCTTCTGGGTATGAAACATCGTCTGCAGACTTGAAAAGTGGCTTTGTAGTGTGTAGTTCGCCTCTTCACAGAGACCTGAGGCTGTGGTTTGCCTGGATTGACAGTAGTTGCAATTGATTCCAATACCAAGTTTCACAGTGGAGCACAGTAACAAAATATCTGAGGAAACTTGTCAAACCACAATCCACCCAAAGAGTCACCAGAATATGTCTAAATATATTTTTTTTGTGTTAATTTTCACACATGACCTCACCTCCACTGGTCAGGAGAGCAGCTCTGTCGAAGCTCACTGCGCGCCATGTTTAAGAAGTGGTGCGTCACCACAGTTTTATATTACCATATAATGCCATGAGCCAGTTGCATTTTTAGTTTACATAACCTGTCCTCCATTTCCAATGAGAAACTGGCTGTAGGTGAGGATACACAGTAAGTTGAACTGGCTAACATGTTTACTGAAGTATGGAGCTCTGACCCTCATTTTCTTTTTTTACATTACTGTGAATACAGAGAATATATATGGTAATGTACTTAGTAATGTAATGACAGCTACTTACTGTAGGGCAGAGTGTGACACAATCATAAAGTGACCTTTACTGCTTCCATTTCTAATATAGAGAACACAATAGTAATGTGAGCATATCCAACTTGTGTGTCTCATTGTATCCTTGCACAACTGCTTACGATAATGAAATTGCAGCAGCAGGCATTGTTTAATCCTAAATTAATACTATTTTGAGTAGCTCAGCATTCAGAAAGCACCAAATGCTGCTTTCTCTAGATTTGCCAGAGCAAATAAAACATTTTTAATGCTGTGCAGCCGTGTTAGCGAGTATTTGTGTATGTTAGGATGTCAAGTAAGTGACTGTAGGATGCAAGCCATCGTTGAGCTCCACATGTTCGTGTCGACTGTAGATTGTAAGCTTCAGGGCTCAGCTGATGTCTGTTAATTATTTTAACTCTCGTGCTCCAGTCGGGGAGCTAAAGGCCTGTTCAGGCATCACTTACTGGCCTGCACACTCTGTAGCGGTGACCGACTAATGGAGCATTTAAAGGGCCAGATTGCTATTTCTGCACATTTTAGTCCATTTACGATGAATCACATTTAGGCTACTCTGCATTATGTCCCACCATTTGTTTCTCAAACCTTTCTACTTGCAAGTGTGTTGCATTTCTTTCAAAATGGTATGAAACTAACTTGCAGATCCTTGAAACCTTCTTGAGATTGGTAATCACTTAAAATGATTCACTGTTAAGTCTTTCTCAGTCACAGTACCATCGCACGGTTAAAGAAAGAATGGATTGATTTAAAAAAAACAGCTTGTGCTATGCATCTATGTGCTTGTGGAAAACTCTGCAATCTGAGACTCGTGAGTCGGCTGCCAAATGTCCTTTCGATGCAAAACATTATCATCTTTTTGCTTTTGAAACATTCCATTCATGCTTGTTGTTTGTCTTCCAAGTCCTGTTTTGCCAAAAAAAAAACAGTGTTTCAAAGAATCAAGTCATGTGGTACTAAAGTGATGAGAATTCCTTGAAATTAAGAAATATTCACAACTCACAAAAAGTATTTAGAAAAATGACTAAATTTAAGAGATACATACACAAAAGATTATTTACAAAGCATAATGTCGAGCTGTCCTAGATTCAGCATTCCCTGTTTGTGATGATAAACTTGATAAAATAAAGGTTTTATCTGACTATTCCCATGAGCGGCATACAGACTGAGCGCTGTTTGATTCGACTGAAAGCACTGAAGCGTTCTCTTGCTTGACTATAAGTGCATGGTGTCTCTGGAGGAGTAAGTCAGTGAAGAGAGGATCTTGCTCTTTTTTCCGTCGTTGAGAGTGAAATAGCTGAGGACAGTGACCCGAACAAAGTCACTTACAAAATGCAAAGATGAAACTTGAATATTATAGTAATATTTATTGCATTTGCCAGCGGATACGCTGTCTGGCTCTATCTGCTTAGATTTGCAGGACTGTAAAATTATATCATGCACAGTAAGTTGCATATTTCTGCCTCAAAGCTTTCCACTCTAGTGAACGCAATATCTTTATATACCGTGTTTGGCACTAGGGTTGACTCAAGGACGAACTGAAAAGAATTTGGTTGTCAAAGGTCAAGGTCACCATAACCTCACAACACATAATTTCAGAATTTACATGTTAACACCAACACTGCACTCAAAAGTGTTTCGTAAAAGTCTTAACTGCATATATTATATGTATCTAGAGAGACATTTATTTCAAGTGTAGCTTGACTGCGGAGGCATACAACCGCAGGGCTCTATTAAACATTCGTGTGGAGATTGGGTTTTGAGAAGAATGATGCAAAATGGAGGGTTGGAACTTCTTGAAACAGAAAACTAAGATATTCTGCCTACACTAATGCAGATATCTGTTTGATCGCAGGGGCTTGACAGATCAGATCAGACCCCTTAACTGGCCATGAAAGGATGGGAATTGTTAGCACTGCAACCCACCACAAAATGATATCCAGCAGTTTAGAGTTTGCCAGATTCTACCACCTAAATGCTGAACTGAAAGTGAAAATAAGCTATAATCTCTTGACTGCCTGCTCTTCAAGTTAGTAAAGAGTGCTAGCTGTATCACTGATTTGCTTGTTTCTTTTATTTGTGCAGATAGTGGGAGTTAAAGTGAGTAGCAGCAAACTAAGGGCCATGTAATACATGTTTAAACTTAAAGGAGGAAAAGCTGGAGCCCTGCAGGAACATGTTTGCTTTCAATAAACTTATAACCTCAGTGTCAACATTTACTAGCATCTCCAGTACCTTTAAATCTGTAGTTTCTTTAATAAAGCCCTCCAGTCTGCTTTAAAGCAAATCCCAAAAGCCACTATCACACCCCAGTGTACATTTAAAAAGCTATGTATCGAGGGCCTCACTGAACTGTGGATTAGGCCCAGTGACAGGGGTCGTGGTAAACCCCTCCTGTCTGGGTTATCAGTCTCTGACAGCCCACTGCTCTCTGATGGCTGCTGCCGTCACAGGAGCATGCATCACACACTTGTCAACGCGCCTCTCCTCCACCCACCCCCTTTCCGCTGAAAGTCAACACCACAGTCTCACCACACATATATTTACGTGCTCACAGACACCCTTACAAGATGTGCATGCACTCGAGCACATGCGCACACATGCCGCACACATATACAGACACCGTTCCCATTATGGTGACAAATCCTGCCTGAGCTGGCTCCCATCTGTGAGTCACGGCGTGGTGTGTTGTACGAGTCAAACTCCCCCGTCATCTGCCTTTCACAGATGGATCTGCGGGGTGTCCATGGGCCTTGTCTGGTGGCCGCGAATGGAGGACCGTTTGGAATCAAACCTCCCCGTGATCCGGATCGAAAATAGACACACATTTCCCGGGCTTTGAGGTGTAAAGTGGGCAACTCTCCAACAAGGGGGTCAGGTTAATCATTGCGGCTTGACTGGGTTTAATCCATTAAAGCGTGAGTTTGCCCGTACATAGCTTGCTTGGCTGAATCTCTGCACTGATCCCATTTTCTCTGTATACATATCCGTTTTTTCACCCTGGCTCCGATTTGGCCCCATAATGGGATTAACTCCAATGACACCAATCTGAAATCTAGCTTTAAACTCTGCGGGGTGAGTCTTATTTCACTAGTTATTCCCAAAAGGGATAAAACATGGCTTGGGTTACATAATTATATTAGTCTCTACAACCTAAATGTAAATGATGACAAATTAATGATAAATAGCCCGGTGTATGCACTTCTTGTTTTCTGCCGGCCCGGTCAAGATGCCTCCGGTAACATAAAACACAACTGACAAACCATGTTAATTAATGTGTCTGTTACAATATGTAGAGGGTGCTGTCATAAATAATGGATGCTGTCAAACGGAGCTCAAATTCATAGCAACCCAACACTGCGTCAATGGCTTTGGGTCTGTGCAGCTTATAATGCTTTGTCCAGCTAATACTCATTTTGGCAATAAAGATAAAATAGGTTTGCTTCACGCCCACACTTAAAACACAATACGTTCTCAGTTATTGTCGTTGTACCCACCAATAACTTTTGAAACACAGCTATTAAGCAAGCTGATTATCAAGCTCTTTTCCACTTCATAATAAAATCAACGTGGAACAATTGACCTTGGCGGAACAAAAACCCTTTTATTTCTCTCTACCTCATTCTCATGGTGCAACAAGACATTAGAAAGCCGTTTCATTGCTCTGTCTCTCATTGCTCCCAGAGCCATTAACAATCAGCAATAATATATATATATACATATATATACATTTTTTTTTTTTCCTCAACACCCTCACCCTCTGTTCTGAGTGGACAAAGGCAGCATAATACAAGGCTGTGTAGTTTGGATTCACAGAAGTAACATGTGCAGGAAAGCATATGGTTGTTGCTGATTAATGTGGGGATGCGTTGAACTGTTACTAACCACATTTGACCTCATTTATACGAATGCGCCTCAAGGTTTTGTCATGAGGCTTAAAGATGTTTTCTTTCTTAAAAGGAGCTATGATTTGTAATTTGTCTTTTCATTATGATTTAAATTGATTCTAACACAGTGCTCCATATGCATGGGGATTTAAAAAACATTGCTTTGTCACTTTTTTTAGCTCTTT
>JAVQJZ010208318.1:0-11583 GCA_036025355.1 Leiopotherapon unicolor | reverse complement strand
TCCTCTCATGGCCACATCCCTGCCTCCTCTCCTCATCCCTCCTCTCTCCTCCTCCTCCTCCCTTCATTTCCTCCCCCATCAGGCGGTCAGACAAGGTGACCCGACGTGGCTCCTGCTGTTGCTCCAGATGTTGAATCACCGTGATTCCCTCCATACGTTGGTCATTGTCTCGCTGACAATGCGCCGCTTCTCGGAGCCACTTTCAGAAATGATTAAATCTGAGAGAACGTGATTATTTAGACGCTTACTCATGTTCCATCGATCTCACTGTTTGCCCGTCTAAGAAAATGGCATCCCTATTGTGAGCGCTGGGGGTCGTATTTATGAAACATTAACGTGTGTGATCATACGTCCCCACGCTCACTTTGTTTATTTTGTCACTGATGGAGATCTTTGACCAAAGCTGCAGCACTGTATGCTCATTCGTCTGATTGAATATCGACTCCAGGCCGGCGTCTCCCGTGTTTTTACTTTGATAAATCTGTCTGTGCTTGGTGGCGTCAATAACACGAGGCCGAATCGAGGTTTTATTTGGGATGGTATTATCAAAGGGAGGATGAGCGCACTCAGAGGGGGGCCAAACACCAAAACCACTAACTTCAGAAAGAACTTATTACTGAAAAACATCACAAAGAACATTTCAAGCAAATAAAACCGCAATGAAACAAAGCAAATAGATGGAAAATGCTCGTTTTAATTTCTGGATTTGTTTGTTTATCCTGCCTAGACAACCTGTTGATCGACTACCAGTTCACCTTCAGTTTGCTTCAGGAAGATGATCGCTACTACACCGCCATCAACTTCATGGCTACACCTGAGCAGGTAACGCATGCATCCAAATGCACACAGGAAACATTTCCAGATATTGTTTTTATTCAAGTTTGGACGGTAATTAATACAGAAACAAGGGCTCAGACATGGTGGTGACATGTTATTGTAGTTATTTAAAATGTAAAACAGCCCATTTGATCACCAAGATGACCCAAAAAAATGCTGCAGAGCATTTATTTATGTAGGAATCTGCAAAGTGAGAGGCATCTCAATTCTCGAGTTTTATCGGACCTGCTTCTCCATTTTAATGCCTAAAGGTGTGTTCATACATGGCTCAAAGTGGAATTTCAATGCAGCAAAATCAATTGAACAACAAAAAAAGAAAGAGGCCAGCACAGTCAGATTTGCTCGAGGTGACACAAAGCTGAGTCAGCTCGACTTAGAAATGTTTGATAAAGGAATTATACTCTTGTAATTTATGAATGTACACAAGAATGTGCAACAGTAAGATATCTGATAAATGAATCACCCCTACGTTCAATAAATGAACCAAGAAACAAAAGCAACAAGAGTTTTGCTCTTCGGTGTGTCTGAATTCACCTCAAGCCTTCATAATGAGCTTTACCTGCACTGAGCTGCTGCACCAGTTTGTCCACCAGCTCAGTAACCCAAACTCACATTTGTTTCTTCACTTTTTTTTTCATGCAGGCCAACAAGAACCTCGACATGTCCATCAACGCCTCCAACAACTTCAACCTCAACATCACTTGGTCCTTAAGCTCAACAGGTAGAGAATCTTTGTCCGATTTTCTGTGAGCCGCTCTGCTTTCTCCACCTTTATCGAGCTCTAAATAAAAGATGAAAAGTCTTGCAAGACCTGCTGCGAAAACCCCCACACACAGGAATTTATTTATATTCAATGATAAGACATCTTTTTATGATTCTGTGGTTAAAAAAAAAAAAAAAAACACCATCAAGACAGCAACAAATGAATAGTCTTTACTAATGAATCTTGACTGATTGATTAATAATCGTTTTCCCCTGTAAATATCCAGAGCACTATTTCATGTCAGTGTAATGTCTTAAAGTTTTATTCGTTTCTAACCAAACGTAACGTGAAGCATTTTTACTTGAAAATGAACCAGAAAAGTGTCGTATCGCTTTGTTTGTTCAGGATGCTGCAGGTGTGTGACTTTACTCAGAAATCAACAGATGTTTGACGTGTGTTGCTGTCAGTCTGTTAGTTCGTCCCTGTATTTTTCTGCCTGAATAGAAACTTAAAAACCACTGTGGGAGTCTTCAGGCTCTTTAATAGTTCAAATTAAGGCCACATTTATCCCAAGATTCACTTCTTACTCCCTCATTTCAGTCATCTCAGCTGAAACTTCCAATATTGAGACATATTTCACCCAAAAAAACTATAAAATGTAAGTTAATAAGGAATTAATAATGTAGCTAACACAGTTAAAAATGATCTTCACTCTCAAATATGTCTTTAGTTTTTATAGTGGGACGTTTCTTTGACATTTCGGTGCTGTTTAATGAAAGTGAGCCGTAATATAAAAGGAAACTTGAATTTTACACAGCGATTAGTTGGTTGGTTTAGTCTGTTATTTTGGCTGTTTCTCTGTAAAGACATCCGACACAGTGGGCATCTTTTATTGGTGACCAATTGTTCTTAAATGAAATGGTCAGATCCACTTCCCGCTCACCTCCCGGGGATTCCCCCTCTTCACAAAACACATCAGAAGCTATTTTGAATTTTGGCATCAAGGCGTTTTATACATTTTCCCTCCTGATTTCAATTAAGATAAAAGCACTCTACTCGTGGTGTCTTGGGGCCCTGAGCGTCTTCAGTTTGGGACTGTGGGCCTCGTGTGTGTGTGTGTGTGTGTGTGTGACTGTGTGCAGACTATTACAGGGTATTTAATGGCCCTGATAAAGCAGGAGTTGGAAATATTTTATTCTCAATGTCTGAAAAACTCAGCCATTAACACAGAGCTGCTGATAATGCGGCGAAGGATACTGAAATCAGACCGCCTCAGCGCCGAGAGAAATTTACAAGGTCGCTCTGAATTACTGCGAGGTGTCATGAAAATAATTTGCCTCCTTGAGACTTAAAAAGCACGCGCCTCAACGTTTGTGGATCCAGACTGTTTTCACTCAACCTGCTCACTTTCCGCTTTCTCAGTAAAAATATCTTTACAAGGATGTTCAGGCAGAGAGCAGCTCCACCGGCGGGTCACTGTGTTTCTCCGACATGCTGCAGAGTGTGAAAACGGAAAGTTTGTTTTTGCTGCTCGAGTTTCGCCTTACACAAGGTGAGATGGGAGTGAAAATTTCTCCCATTTCCTCTCTGCCTTTTGTTGTTTCCATCCAATATTTGTCACTTGGGATGAGTAATCATACCACGTTGCCAGAATTGTACCATCACAGGGATCATACGGACAAAAACATATGCCATTATTCACCACATAGTGAAACGTCATAAACTGCTTTTTAAAGCAAATGTCGTTGACATAAAAGTAAAAACATATAAGGACATAGTCAAACTGCAAGAATTTGTCCCCTGTGGTCTGAAACTTCTCACAAGGACCCAAAAAGAAGTCGATACCGGAGAGACTGACATGTAAAATTTTGTCAACATGTTGGTCATAAGAGGCTAAAAGCATTAATTCACCGTACTTCCTGGTATTGATGCATGATGATTCCTGTAAATCCAGCTCTGCCATTAAACAGGCCGGCTTATTGATTTGTAAAACACAACCAGAGAAGCTTCGTAGCTGGAAAGACAGCAGGTTTTTGAATTTACTTTCCTCCATCCTTCATCTCTGAGAGGCCCCTGGTGACATTTCTCGTTAAAAAACACTGCAAGCCACGAGCTGCTGTCGATGTGTTGTCTCTTATTTTCTGCGACAGATGAAGCCTCTTGAGCAGAAATGCAATAAACGCCCTGAAACGTATCGGTGTTTGTCCCTTTAGCCTTCCTGAGAGCTGTGACTGCCTCTCAGACAGACACCAAACATCGCTGATGCTCGTAAATGACTTTGTGAATGATTGTAGGAGGATGGTGAAACAGTTCTGTGCCTGACTGTTTGGATTTTCTGTACCTTTATAACGTGTCCTCAGTAATGATTTTACTTTGCTGACACTTCTAACTTAACTCTTTTTCTCACAGCTGGAACCATCTCCGGTGAAGAGATGCCCATCATCGCCAGGACCAACATCAAGGAGCACCGCGACAGCTTCTCCTGTGAAAAGTTCAACTTCAGACTCCACCACAACATCACCTTCTACGTCTACGTGTCCAACTTCAGCTGGCCCATCAAGATCCAGGTTAGAGGCCCGGGGGAGGGCGGATGAGGGTTAACGACGGCAGACATGATGTTTACATGGTAACAGATGATAATGCAACGTGAAAAACTGCACATTAAAGGTTTCCGGTGCCCCAAGAAAACATACACAAACAATTAATCAACAATATTCATATAAAAACATGGCTGATCAGCACATTTATTAACCCCATTAATCGATTAGTGCTTCCACTGCTGCAGGCAACACATTTTTAAACCCAGAAAGAAGGAAACAGGCAGACTAAACAGATAAATAAGAAAACGAAAAGAACTAAAGTCGAGATGAAGTTGCTCCAAAATGTTTGTGCACAAGCTCACAACTGTGATTAATTAGCAGGTTGTACTTTTCCCACAGTCAAATCTGTGTCTTTTAATGGCATCACGTGATGATGATGATGATGATGATGAGGAGACTGAGGTGGGCCGACGTAGAGCAGCATGTTTTGGAGATGCAGCTCAGCTCGCTGCATTGTGCAAGCGTTCTCCATGAAATCACTCGTGCCTTTAATTTATTTTTAATTTGTGTGTTTATTAGTTCTGTGCCCACAATGTAAATCAATTTTCTTTTGGGAACGATAAAGTGTGTTTGAGTAATCAGCAAATAACACAAAACAAGATGCTCGTCTGTTCAGTGTAATGTCATATTAAAATGACTTGTCACAATTAATGCAAGAAAACGTTTTGTTTCCAATTAAATGGCGTGTGTGCAGCCAAAAGGACTAACACACACACTCAGACACCGAATAATGTCAAAACTTTGTGTTTGACAAGCATCAGTTTCCAATAAATTCTTGTTTGTATGTTTTTTTTGGGCGGGGATTGCTGAGGGAGTTATTCTGAAATCCTGTCCCATTTTTTAAATTATTTTCAAGATGCAAAATTTATGCATTTCTTAAAGTTCCAAGTTTTAAAAATATTTTGGAGATTGATTAAATGGTAAATGATTAAAGTTTAATCAATCTTAGTGAAGATCCAACATGTGAGAAAAACCAAAAAAATCTGCAAGGGATTTTTTTACAGCCATTTTATTGACTCTGCCTCTGAAGCACATAAGTTAAGATGTTTGGATGAACAAGGTAAAGCATCATCATCATCATCATCATCATCATCTCCAGTGTTTGCTGTAGGAGCCGACTCCGCACAAAACATATAGCCCTGACAGGACGCTGAGCATAAACTATTCTGAAAAGTGTTGGCAAATCTGCTATCACATTTAATGATCTGTGAGCTTTCCAATGTCTCTCCATCAATTATGCAGCACTGGATTAAATCTCCAGGCGGCAGCCACACACTAAATATTCACGCTGCAGCCTTATGATCCATTAAATTGAAGTAGACTTTTAGCGGTGATATTTTAAGATGACTGTCATGCAGGGTGTGGGCTGTGCGCTGATGGATGGAGTCAAGAAGTGACAGAATGGAGAAATTAGGGGGAGAGTGAAGACAGGCTGGCTGCTTAACTGATGTTTAGACTACCGTACAGTCGAAATGTCCAGCGTTGGGGAAAATGGAGACTGCATAATTGATAGATTGAGGTAGAAGGACGGCAGCTCTGGAGACGGATAAAGACATAAAGCAAAGGATGGATGCACGGACGGATGGACTGATGAAGTGCGAGATGGATGTGAGTGATAAATGAGAAGGACGACTGCTCAGGTAGCTGCTCAGTTTCGTGAGCATTCAGGTAGAAGTTACAGGAAAAAATACTGAATTAAAATAATGTCGGAGACATGAAATGATCCGTCTCTGTGAAGCTTATATTGAACAATTTGATTTGTGATGTAATATAAAAGATTTTTTTAAATGATGCTGCTGACATGATTTTATCTTTTTATTTTCATCAACAACTCCGCTGTAACTGCTGTAAGATGAGAAATTACTCAAAAATGTTCAACCAACAATAAATAAACCCCAGACAGGTATTATAAGCCTGGTTTACCTCATGTTACACATCCACTGCTAAAGATACTTTTAGACGTAATCAGAAGAGTCAAGATGTTGTAATATTTGCACCAGGCTGCAAGAAAGTGCTTAAAATGTGCAAATTTGGAGCCGGCGCAGTGGTGGAAGAACAACCAAACAACGATAAAACAGCCCACCGCTGTTTGGTTAACAACAGCTTGGCAAACACAAATAAGCACAAGAAGAGTGAGCAGACTAAAAAAAAAAAAGAGTTAAGTTCACTCAGAGACTAATAATTATCCTATAAAGAGGTAGAAATGGATGATCAGGAAGAATCTGGATCCACCCTTTTTTTTTTTTTGTTTGACTTTCCAAAGCCCATTATGGGGCGTCATGATTCACAGTCATCTCGTTAAATAATCAGTGAAAAACAAAGTCAAACTAAATGAACGCGGCGTAGAGGTGTAAAATCGGAGGGGTCTGTTTTGCTGAGTACTGCTGTTATGAGGTTTGATATTTCTCTTTTTGTTGAAACCTTGAATTGTTTCCATGTCTGATCGTGTATCGAGGGTGGTGCTGTTTAGCTCGGCGGTGAAACGAGGCCTCGGCCAGTTTAATCCTGTGCTGATTAAGGAGTATCTCATATAAATGATGAGTTAAAGCTTACGTGTGTTTTCGAGTGGGAGCATGTTTGGAAACTTAATCCCGATCATGTTGTATGATCACGGCCGTTGGGCGTGTATAAATGGGGGGGTTTATTGCCGAGTGTCCTGCACCTCGTTATGGGTCATTTGTCCATCGATCGCTGGCCTCATATGCATTTCCCATTAATGCTGCATTATCAGAGCTCCGTATATCTGCCGGTTGAAAGGTGATATGATAATTACCGCGATGAGGCCTATCTCACCGCCGGTTCAGACCTGCCTGCCGTGTAACACGAGGAGCGCCGGCGTCCGGTCCTGTGACCTTGGTGGCTTCCGACGCCAGAACAGGGCGAGGATGAGAAATTGTCCTGAGAATTGGTAATGACCCGGTCTGATATATTTGATCTAATAGACTTGCACAAACCCAGACACACACATACAGGTGCACACAAAGAAGCATCCACATGCACACAAACACATGTCCAAACATGAAGGACAAAGAGGGAAGAAGAGACGGAGCACAGACACCTCACAGCGATAGATCTCGACAAGCACTGGACGGATGTCAGGAAATGTGGTGTAGTTATTCATTACTCCCTTGGGGGGGCGGCAGGGGGTGATTTTCAGTGACTTAAACGCTCCTATGACCTTTCGTTAACTGGTGCCACTGATCAGGTCAAACTTTCTCACTGAGCAACACACAAAAAATGGCCGAAGGTCTGTGAGATTTGCTGCGAATATTCCCTAATCCAGTTTTTTGTTAATTCTGTGACGTGTCACCATCAGTCTCATCTGAAAATTTCATTTAATCATGAGTAAAAACAAAATGTAATGCAGTACTACCTCCCAAACCCCCTCACAACATATAAACTCTGCAGGAAGTGTATCAAAGCGAATAGTGACCAGACAAACTTACTGCACTTCCAAGAACATCCATTAATTAAAATCCACCTTCAAGACAAAGTGAAGCTTTTTTCTCCTCATGAGGCAGAAGCGAGCGAGAACATGTGTCTCTGATGTGACCCACAAATGATTTAAACAACTCAACACACAAACAGTAGTGACAACAACCCATAAGCGATGGTAGATCAGTAAGTTAATCATATCAGTCAGTATAATTGCTATAATTTACCTGCCGCTGCTGTCTAATCTTGTATTTTGAATAACAGATGGATGTAAATCTGACTTCCTCACACAGTCTGATCTGACCCTTTTAGTGTGTCTGTGTGAAAGTCTGGCAGCCTGTGTTAACACCAAATTTGATGTCATTGTTTGTGGCAGCGAATCGCCAGCACACACGCGCACACACACACACACACACACACACACACACACACACACACACACTGACGGGCTGGGTGTCGGGTCCTTCTCTAACTCCCAGTGGCCGCTGGCTTCACCCAAACCGGAGGTCAATGCTGGAGCGAAGTCTGTCAGCACACGTTCTCCTCCCTCACTGACTTTATTTGTTTAACTCCTTTCTCTTAAAAAAAGTCTTTATTAAAGAACAACGATTTCACCAAATTGAGCCCAAAAGCACTCAGAGAAAGTAAAACTAATGATGTCAGGAGTGTTATACCTCTGTGACCCTGCTTTTTTTTGTGCACACTCAGAAAGAAACAGCACTTATTTACTGTTCAAACCACAGACTGTATATAAAGATGGGCGATATGCCCAGCTGTCAGTCAAAGTAAAGTAGTTTGCGGAGGCTGTAAATGTCTTTTCAGTAATTATATGAATAGAGTAAGAAGTCACTTTAACTTTAGCAGATGATTGTTAGCTAACAGGTCCTAACTTCTGATTGCAGATTGAGGCAGGCGTGTGGGCAACACCAGAACAAAATGAACATTTTTGGCTTCACTTTTATACAATTTGAACGAAGTGGAGATGCATCATCAATCTTTATCTTTATCAACCTTTAAAATGTTTGTTTCTTAGTGTTTTCCTCTTGTGACCATGTTAATGATGACACAAGAACAAAGTCATTCTTCACATTGTTTTGCTAAATGCATATTGAAGTAATCAAAGCTGGTTTCACGAAACCTGCTCAGTGAACACTGCTCGTATTTTTTTCAAAAAACAGACAGGAACATTAGCAGACAAAAAAATAAAGGACGAAAAATCTCTTAAGTCCAACCTTTAATCTGAGTGAAAACACTAATAAATCACTGGCATTGAATGAAAATAGCCTCACCTGCACGCGTCCACATCCTCACCTGGCAGGTCTGAAACTTACATTCGTCTTTACAAAGGTAGAATTCCAGGAAAACACACACACACACACTAATGTGACCTGTGAGTGTTTCCCTGGCGGCGTCCTGACGTCAGCTGGGAGTCAGGATGGAGGTGGGTGGAGGTGGGTGGGGGGTGCTGGCTGTAAGGCAGAGGGAGCTGTTGGGATCGGTCGTTCTGCTGGAACAGATTTTGATCGGTTCTGTCACGCTGACCTTGCACCTTCGTCCTCCCTCCGCTGCTCTCACCATCACGGCACGACATTCGACCGTTTTCCTGCTCAGACACGGGGGCAAAGTTACGGCATCGACCTCGACGTTACTCAGGATCTCTTTACAGGGTTAACTTGATGAATTATGGACTCTAAAGTCTAAACTTTTATGATATCTCATACTTTAGTTTTTTGACAAACTTCTAATATAAAATGAAAGAAAAATCAAAGTGTGTTGTAACTGCATCGAATAGAAATATTGAAAACATGTGACAGGCAAATCACTGTAATTACACCATTTTCCCACAAACTAACCTGAATTTGTTTCTAAATAAATAAAAAAAACATGTTTTATTGACTGAGCCCACAAACATTATGGGAACACGATCCAGCCCCCCCCCATCTGTTTCTGAGTGAACGAGCTGTTAAATTAGCCAAAAGTCGTAGAACGTGAGACCGTAGCTGTTTCTAATTTGAACATCTCTGTTTGTAATTTAGCAGAAAATGTTATCTGAAGAAAAGAAGGACTGTAATAAGTAGAAAATCGACGGCGCTTTGTTTCCCCTCTTTGTGTTCCAGAGACGCTTAAATTAAAATTGACAGCAGGAAACGCAGCGATACTTTGCTCGTAAAAAGAATTTTTTTCTGCTCTTTTCAATCCACGTTTTGTTTTTGTTTTTTTTCACTGAATGATGCGCATTTCTTCTTCTCACATCCACTTTCATCTGTCTGCATCCGCTGCTTCTTCCCTGCATGCATCACAGCCTGCAGGCCGGCTGATTAAAAGCCTTCTGTCAGAGGTGAGCGGCCATTTTGTTGCAGACGAACTTGGGGCTGGCGTGATTGGTTGGTTGATTTGATTTGCCGCTCTGTGCTCAGTCACTTATTTATCCTCTGCGCCCGCCATCATTAAATAGGATGCCTCTCCTAATCAGATATCTGAGTCACACACACACACACACGTAAACACCCTCTCTGATCATGTCAGTGACAAAGTGTCCATTATTGGATTAAAACAGAAGCTGAAGCAGTTAACTGTCTGACCAGTTCACTCACTCACACACACACACACACACACAGCAGAGGAGGATCAGGGTCTATCTGATGCATTGTATTGCAGTATTATGTTCCACAGGCTGGAAGAAGAGCGAAGGCTGAGTGCTGCCCATTTAACCAGACAGGAAGTCAGCAGTGGCCTCGACATCAGGACAAATGAGGCGGCTCGTGCGGGAACACACAGCGGTTTGTGTTTGGGGTTGCATCACGGCGGTGCTTAAACTTAAACTTAACGATGAGCTGTGATGTGCTCGCAGAGGCCGAGAAAATCTTTGCAGAGTTTTCACCTCGGGTGAACTTTGACACATAAGTTTGACAACCGTGTCTCGACAATCCAGATCTTTGAAAGTTTTACATCATCTTTTCTGTGCTCCACAAGATGTAAAAAGTACAAACTGATCCACAAAAGAGACAAATCTGCAGTCGATGATGATGATGATGAAGTTGAACTTTAGTAAGTCCAGCTGTCTGAAAGCTGGACTGCGTTTTTCTGAGTTTGGAACATGAGAAATTTTTCAGGATCTAAAAATGATAATAATAAACACTAAATATAAAGAAAGAACTCATCACATCACATAACCGGCTGCATATGAAGGTATTTTTCAGTGATAAGTAGATGACGTTATGATGTCATTTTTAAGTGCTGAAATAGTAAGTTGTAGTTGAATAAGATTAGTAAGTGATCAAATTGTGCATGACGGCATCCAGGAGGCCATCACTCAAATCCACAGTGAGCAGAAATGAAGTGCGAAGGTGTGCTGGCTGTTGTGGGATTATATCATGTTGGGGTTTTCGCTGCAGTTTGTTTCTGGTGTTTTTCGCTGCAGATTGATGCTGTTGTGGATCTTCAGCACCTGTTTTAAAGGAGCTACATCTGCGAGCTCTTCTAACAAGTGCACACATACGGCAGAGCTGGACTCATTTGCATGGCATGTAGGTGGAGGCGGCACTTGGCAACCGCCTCACTTTGGTCATTAGGTCCTCATGAATAATGCAAATGTGGAGGAAGAAAATGCGGTAAACACACTTCAGAACAATGAAAACGTTTGTGTACGTTTGTTTACATGCTGTGGTGTGTGTCCTAAACTTTATTACTTATTGTAGGAATAAAACCAGTAGATGTGTATAGTGGACGATTCACGTTTCACTTATCGACTTTATATAAAAAGATGGACGACATGACAGTGAAGCCAAAACATCTGGATCGCCCCCTGCTGGCTGGCTGCAGTATTAGTAAAAAAATAAAAGGTCAAATACATTTTTAAATGTCAAACACTTCTTTTCCCAAAGAGGGAACATCCTTCCCTGATTATACTAATGATTGTTTAAGTGTAATTTTTTTCAAATGAGTTGCAAGTTGCAATTTAAAAACTGGTTGACAGCATCATGATTGACAGCTATCAGTCAAAGTAAA
>JAVQJZ010208304.1:0-12820 GCA_036025355.1 Leiopotherapon unicolor | reverse complement strand
ATTGGCATTTGCAGTCTGTAATAGTTTGCCAGATGTTGTGTTTTTTTCCAGATATTTTATTTGGACATATCAAATAATTCTGCAGTCTTTTGTATATCTGAGTTGTTCCATCTCATTTTGAAAGCTCACATATCAAAATGTTGATTAGCAGACCTGTTTTAAAGCTGATAACAATGCTTATTGCCACGCAACCTAATATGACCCAACCTCAGAGATTTTGCTCAAATATGTCAGATTCCAAGTCTGCATGTGTTTGTTTTGATTTTGCCCACTGCTTGTATGTTACGAACTGTGTACTAATCCCTTGTGCTTTTCAATTTCAACTGTGTCCTCCATGAGGTTTTGTGTGTATGGGCTTATGATTGAAGCATTCTGGGGCATATTGCTGACTGTGGTGAATCAATCAATACTCCTTTCTTTTTTCATCCACATAAAGAATGTAATGAACTGATCTATTATTTTCCTCTTTGTCTTTCCTCTTAATCCTGTCCCTCTATCAAACTCTTCTGCCCCTCAGACAGGCAGACGGACAGACGGCAGGACGGATACACGGGTGGGGGCTGTGCTAGGCGGCTCGGCGGCAGGCTGGTGGAAGATGTCGTCAGGAGCCGGCGGGAGGGGCGGAAGGCGGCTCAGAGGGACAGTAGGCAGCGGTGGAGGAGGAGGGAGAGGAGGGGCGGGAGAAGCTGAGGAAGGGCCCGTGGGGATCCCATTCCCCGAGCACAGTGCAGACATCCTTGGCAGTCTGAACAAGCAGCGGCTGAGCGGCCTACTGTGTGACGTGCTCCTGGTTACCCAGGACCGGGAATTCCCAGCTCACCGTTCCGTCCTGGCGTCCTGCAGCTCCTACTTCCAGAAGCTCTTCACTTCAGGGGCTGCTGCTGACCAACAGAACATCTACAACATCGACTTTGTGACCGCGGAGGCTCTGGGAGCATTGCTGGACTTTGCCTACACAGCCACATTGACAGTCAGTCACAGCAGTGTGGCTGACATCCTTGCCGCCGCACGCCTCCTGGAAATCCCACCTGTCCAGGACGTCTGTACACACCTGCTGGACACCAAAGTGCTCTCCCCGCCGGTACAAGACCATTATAAAACTAGAAGTGATGTTTTAAAGATGAATTTAAGCTATGAGATGAGATGAGATTTGATCTGCGATCCATTGTAAGTGTTGAATGAATTTATAGTAAAGCACTAATCATCTGTGATGCAGTACGGTTCATACTAAGTAAATGTGTACATGTGAATTAGGTGTCTGGTCATTATACCATCCCCTTCATTAAATAGTCAGCATAGTCAAGCTTACATCATGGCCTTTATCAGTCTCTCTCACTATGCCAAACACACGCCCACAGCCTTGGGGTTAGTTCAACACTTACTCATTCTGAGCCAATCCTGTGTGTAGGACAGCATGCTCTTTCGCAGACTACAGACACAGCATATCGCAGCTACACTTTAACACGATCAAGTGTAGCTGTGATATGCTGTGTCTGAATACATAATGCTCCGCATCATGTGATCATCATCACAGCTACGCTTTGTGGCAAACACAAGTTTCTTCTCTTCCCAACTCATAATGACTTCAATAATAAGACTTTTTAAGAAATGGCATATATACCAAAATGTATACAGTGTACTTTATTTCTGTTCAAACAGACACCAGGACTCAGGATACTCCTGAGTAATCTGTCCATACTGATGGGCCTTACAGTTGTAGATTTAGGTCTTCCTAGTCAGCCTTCACCTTATCTTATGTGGTTTTTGGAATATAGGAGTTTTTTTTTCAAATATTATAATAATAATATTTTTTTCTCATTTTTACTTTGCTGCTGTACTTTTGTCTCTATTCTTCCGCCTTTGAATTTCTTCCTGTCTTTGTTCCCCCTCATGTTTCATAGGCGGGCAGTGAGCGAAAAGATGAAGATGAAGATGAGGAGGGGAAGGGCAAAGGAGGGAGGGAGCAGGGGAACCGGGTGCGCGCCCGGGAGTATCTGGAGTACTTCCAGAGAGGGGCGCACTGGAGCAGCAGCTGCAGCACGCCAGAGCTCAGGGACCTGCCCACACACCTGCACTTTAACCACGGCAATGGGGGGGCCCCCAGCAATGGGGGTCCTGCTGTTGCGGGTGAGTACTACTCCCCCTTGGCCCTCGCCTTGGCCCAGGCCTCCACACAGGAGCCAGAGGAAGAGGATGAGGATGAAGAGGAAGACGAGGACGGAGAGGTGGTGCAGGGAAATGGAGCAAGCCTGGGGTCTTACTACCCTCCATCCCAAAATGGGCACTTCTACCTCCCCTCTGAGCCAAGGCTGGGGCAAGAGACAGAAGTGGAGGATGGTGGCAGAGAGGTGATGGCGAGGGAGAGGGGTTCTGCTAGTGCCCTCTTGCAGCAGATGATGGACTCCATCGAGAAGCAGAAGGAGCGCGCAACAACTGGGGAGGAACAGGGAGATGGGGATGACCCCGACATGGAATTTTACTTGAATTATTTCAACAGCTCGCAGCATGAGGATACAGCTTCTGCTGCTGTGACACAGGGAGTGCCGCCGCTCTGGCTATCACGGGGCAGAACAGGCCAAGAGAGAGCAGGAGGAGGAGGAGAGAGGGGGGTTGGAGAGAGAGGCAGCGGGGGTGGTGGAGGAGGAGGTGGGGGGGAGAGGAAGATGCGCTCTAAGGCCTTCCAGAAATGCCCCATATGCTCCAAGGTCATTCAAGGAGCAGGCAAGCTACCCCGCCACATTCGAACACACACGGGAGAGAAACCCTATGAATGCGCCATCTGCAAAGTGCGCTTTACCAGGTAAGCCCAATTAATGAAGTCACTACCCCATGTCACATGTACTAACAGTCTTGCACTTGGCACTGTGGACAAACAGCAGTGGGAAACACCACAAAGCAAGCCAAGGAGTATTAGCACTAACAAACTTAGCTTTGTATTAAGAAGTCAGTGCTATTTGTGAATCCAAATGTTTACCTTTACCTAAACATCCCCAAACAGGTGTTCTTCATAGTTAAATGAAAGCCAAATGCCATGTAGAATATATTTCAGCACTGAGAGAGGGGGTCAGATGGCTATAAAGGTCTATTTTATTGTGATAGCCTTCATAGCAAAGTCCTGGAATTTTAACATAGGGGTCCTATAAAAGAAGGCTGTGCCATGGTGGTGTTATCTAGTGGAGGGCTGCTATAAAGTGCAGTGTTCTGATACAGAGGGGGATTACAGGCCCTGGATGGCACTCCATGTGCTCCAATGCAGTAATTTGAACTTTTGATCTCTGGTTATGTTGATTATTGCCCACGGCAGAGTAGTTACACCACCTCCCTCTCCCTCCCTCTCTCTCTCTCTCTTTGTCACTCCTTTACCTCTGTAATGAAATCTGCCATGTGCCGCTCAGATAAATGTGGCCAGTCTACAGCAAGGGACTTGAGTGCACATGCTTTCCCGGTATTTAGGAGTCCTGCCTTTTCCTTGAAATCATTCCTTTAATTAATTAATCAGTGGACTTGTGCTAGAAATAGATGCTGTAGACTAGAAATACCTAGAACCTCTGCTGGCATGGCAGGTAGGGAAGACCAATCTGAATTTGCCTTCTGGCTAAATTCGACCGGCAGTGGGAAGGGGGTATTGTAATCTTAATCCTGTTTGATCAGGGTTAAGAGTGTGCCTCGCACGGTAATAAATCACTCTGTCCTTTAAATAATTCACCTCTGTCAGTGTGCCACTTTGTTCCAATGCTTTGGCCTGTATGTATGGGTGTGCGTGCATCGGGGTGTGTTTCTCCTATGTACACGTTTCTTTGATAATTTTTGTACTGACCTGTAGATTTGTTTGTTTGCTTAGATGACAGCTAATCCACTTACATGGCCTGTGTCTGTGTGTATTTGTGCGTGTCTGTGTGTGCGTATGTGTTTGTTTGTTCAAATTGAGTTGTCTTAACTAGATGTTAAGGAGCCCTCTGCCATGGGTGTAGAAGGGTTAGACGATTAAAGGGCTAGAGAGATAGTAAGGGCTAAAGGGGGGAGGGGGGAGTCAAATGAAGGCCAAGGCAGGCGGATAAAGTTTAGTGGACGGTACATCATCTCAGTTTTAAAAAAATGTTCAAGGGTGCAATGAGACAACATTAGATTTTGAAAAGTCAAGTCACAGTTTGTTTCTTGTTTGTGTTTCTTAGTGAACTTGCAAATTATGATGATGTAAGTCTTTCATATCACCCATTTAATTTGCTTAGAAGTTACACCTACTCTTACACAAAATTTAAGCAAATTACACCTTGAGTGGATAGAACTACGTTACAAAACTTTTTAGACTCATTTATATTTCATTACTACTCAACGATAAATGTCAAGCTTTCAAAATGATTTTGGAAATGTTCAGCTGCTGAGGACATTGAAGTCTTCATTTCTATTCTCAAAGCACACGCATTTCTGGGATCTATCAATTGTTATGGTGTCGTTCTGAAAGAAAAGTTAACAGAAATCATAAAAATGCCAACTGACACAGTGAACATTGAGCTTTCTCGTCAGCCCACAGTTGTGCTCTTGTGTGCAATTTCACAGATAAGGATGTAAAGTTTACAGCGTCTCCTCAGTTGGCTCAACTACCCTCACAGATTAATCCCATTGGAAGAGATCCAAAAGATGGCTGTTTAATAGGAAATAAAACCATCCAAAGCATATTAAGCTGACCACTGTAGATGTAAGAATTAATAATATATTTTGAGTTAATTATATATTTGTACATTATATTACGCTGATTAGTAAGTGAGGCTGAAAAGAAAAGTTGGAGCTGGCTTTGTGCGCTGAGTATATTCAAATGGGTGTGAGCTGGTTCTCTTGTGCATTTGAATTTTTTTTCTGTATTCTGATGTGATCTTGTTTCTTTTTCTTCCTCCCAGGCAAGACAAGCTCAAGGTTCATATGCGGAAGCATACAGGAGAGAAGCCTTACCTGTGTACGCAATGTGGAGCCGCCTTTGCTCACAACTACGACCTGAAGAACCACATGCGCGTACACACCGGCCTGCGGCCCTATCAGTGCTCAAGCTGCTTTAAGACTTTTGTACGCTCGGATCACCTGCACCGCCACCTCAAGAAGGACGGCTGCAACGGCATCCCCTCTCGTCGAGGCCGAAAGCCTCGGGTGCGAGAGCCAGGGCTCCTTGACGCCCCCCTGGCCCTGCTGAGCCCCGGCTCTGACACAGGCCCTGGGCCTCGTACCATCAGAGGACGGCGGCGCTCTGAGGCATCCCCAGCAGCGGAGATGGAGGGGGCCGCTGGAGCCCTTGCACACAGTCCTCAGCTGCAGGAGTTGGCAGTGGAGGCAGGGCCCTGAGACTGCAGGGGCGACAAGGACACTGCTGGACACCATAGTCACTCTGCACCGCCTGTGAGACAGGCCAGTGAACAGAGAGGAGAAAAACACGCAAAGGCAAACTTTAAAAAAAAAAAAAAATGAAACAACTAACTATTCCTCTATAAACCAAATCAGGGTGTCACAAAAATCTAATCTTTATATTTCTTTCTCCTTTTACTTTAGGAAATGGAGTAGACATGCAAGCACTTGAGTCGGTTTATCTGTTAAAGAGCAAAGAACGCTTCAAATCATGCACCCATTATGTCCACTTTCTGGGCCATTTCTTTCTTTATAATATTAGGGGTTTTATACATTGGCATATGTGCTTAGGCAGATGTATGATAGATAAAAAGAAATTCTGAGCAACTATGCAGTTGATTTAGATTTTTATTGGTTTTGTCCTCACAGCCTTCAAGCTCTAAGCAAGGTGTCTATCAAGCACCTTCTGGCTGCTGTACGGGTGAAGCGAGGACAAATCCTCCCAGTGAAAACAAGTCTTTTTCTATTCTTTTGCAGGTCTGAAATGTACAGTTACCATAGAAACAACATTGCCACAATATGGCATATGCAAGGAAAACTCACCACAATTTTGATGCAACAGTTTTTTCTCTCTAAATGTTCCAGAAAGAATCAGACAAGGGTTTGATTGAAGTGTTACTTTCTCTATAAAATGCATTTTAAGAATCTATGGTTTGTCTTATTGAAAAACAAATTGATGTTGAGTCAAATCCACTTTAATGGGGGCTCGTCAATTGCAGGACTAGGGAATATGAGGGGTGGAGGGTTTGTGTTTTTTAAAGCACTACCATCGTCAATGTATCTATTGGCCTGACTACGTTGCCTCTTATCCCTCACAACCCTGCAATGTCAGCATTTCTGTTTTCCCTTTTGATTTTGTCTTAATTTTTTTTTCGTCGTTCCTTTTTGTTGACTGCTTCGGGTACTTGACACTTTATAATTGTATACATGTATATACAGCAGGTGGTGATATGACATTGGTCCCCTCTTAATGCTGAGGTGTACTTACCAATCGGGTTTTTCCTCTTAGGCTTGATGTCATATTTCTCACGGAGTGAAGCTTGTGGGTGAATGAAACAAACTGTATGAATGTTTGCTGGAAAAAAAAAAAAACATCGAGTCACCCATTTGTCCTAAACTAAACACTTGACATGTATAGTTCCTGCCCAAAGGATGAGGAGGTCAAATGAATGAATGTGCTTAACTTTGTGCAGTTTTTCGGAATCTGTCCTTGTGTGACAAGGCGCGGGTAGCATTTAACCAACCACAGGTTAAAGGAATGGCAGGGAGCCCGAGTGGGAGAGTGACAAAGAGTACGAAGAAGAGATAGATGAGCACCTTTTTTTTTCTTTTTTTTTTCTACGTTTGCACAGCTTTACTAAAGATATCCAACAGAGCGAGAGAGAGGTATATTTAAAGGAAGTGGGCTGGTGTTAGGAGGGAGTGAGAGGAGGTTTATGCATCGTGCTTATTCCAATCTTTTTGCCCTAGGGACCACACAACCGTGAGGCAACCTGTATGATGAAGAGAGCAATAAATACCTGTCCAAGTTGGGAGGCCAAATAGGAGCACAGCTGCAGCTGGTTGGTGGGGGAGGGGAACAAGGGAAGGGGAGGGGGATCTCACAATGTCTGTTGCATTCCAAAAAATAATCTCCCCCAGCTCAGCCACGTTTCCAGGCAGGAGGGGATCAAATCAGGCCTTTTCTCTCCCTCTCTCTCCCTCTGTAGTCCTCTAATGCCCCCAAACCAGCCTGGAGGGGATATTATTATATTAGAGCCTGGTGTTACTGTGGGTAGGACGCCTGGTGCTGGCAGTTTAGTGTGCGAGTGTGTTTACATGTACGTGTGTCTGTGTACATGTGTGTGCGTGGCAGCCAGGGTCGCTCTGGCCACATCATCACTGTGTGAGTCAGCCACAGCCTGTTCAAACATGCACCCTGAGCTGCCAGCCCCGATGCTCTCTCACACACACTCACTGGGTCCAGGTATCCTGTAGAGAGGGGGGAAAACACCAGAGCTGACATATCTGTTTGAATATTGTCAGCGGCTTCTTACATCTGGATTTGTTTGTCTTAAAATATCCAAATCGAGTTATTGTGTTCCCAAATCCAATGTTATTTTCCAAACTAGCACATTGAGCCTTTGAGTCCAGAAGAGAACAAGCATGTGATTTAAAGCCCCCCATCCTCACCCCAGTCTGTAATTTCTGCAGTAGTCCTGTAGTTCTATCAGTCCTTTGCACCTTAATTGGAAAGATGCAGGTTATGAATGCACTTTGTTACTGAGGAGGGCACTTTTGTCAACAAAACGGGTACTTTGAAACAAACCAGTTGCAAATGAGATCAATCCTTTTCGTCTGTCCGCGGTGATGAAGTTCAACTCCTTCACTGGTTTTGTTCAGGTTTTGACGACAAGCTGCCAAAAAAAAGAAAAAAAAATTCAAGCTCAAATCTCTAAAAGAGACGCCGGGTGGGTTCTAATACTAACATGTTGGGTTTTGTGACTTTGAAAAAAGACTAAATTAATCCATGTAACTGATTGCACTTGAAGTTAGCTGTTAAAAGAAATCTAGTGAGTTGTCTTTTTGTCTTAATGTAAAAAAATTGGGATAGAAGGAGGAGGCCGACAAAGAAGAAAGGGCACTGTGTGTGTGTATGTCCGCGTGCATAGTTTTCTTTTTTTTCATGCGTGTGCACAGGCATGTTTTGCTGGCTGGCAGGCTGGAGGGTCTCAGGACAAGCTTGGATAAACAAACTTCGTGTCTACCCCATCTGTTCACCAGCTACTCTCATAACTACACATGTTCTCTGAGGAACCACAGTGATAATAGGTCCACGGTACCATAGAAGCAAAAAAATACCATATTGTAAAACAACTCATTGGACAGTTGCTTGTTTACTTCACGGCTCTCTCGGTGCAGATTTGCAAAACTCTTCGTTTACCCTTGTTGGTCATTGTCAGGGGTTGGCTGGGTCTTGAGCTTGAGATTCTATTTTTGACTCTGTTATGATAAAGATGGGGTTTATAAATGCACAGTTTGACTCCCACGGGCAGACCAATGTAAGCTGGGTATGTCTACCAGGTTTGTGATCATTACGTAGTGGTACTTGGTATGGACTGTGTGAACCTGTTTTTTTGTGTTGATGTGGCAGAAGTTAGACCTGTGAGCCATGTTTAACATATGCTCCTTTGGACCTTAATATTTCCCCAAAAGTCTTATGTTGATTAACCAAAGCTTTTTGCCCTCAAACTTAGAGTAGAGATATTAAAAGTATGTCTATAATTTATCCAGACTGGGCCTCCCTGACTACGCCACACACAGATGCCCTCCTCTTGAATACATATGCAGAAAAGTGTGTGGAATCATACAGATATTTACTTGAGTTTGCTTTCTCTCGCTCTTTGTATCCTTGTGGACAATAGAATCAGAGGTTTAAGGATGTATAGTTTTTTCTCTGTCTGTGCTAATTTTTTTTTCTTAAAATAATGTGTTGTGCTACAGCTATTTTTTTTTTCTAACAAATTTACATGGCTGTGTGTGTGTATATGTCTGTGTGTGAGTGTGTGTGTGTGCGTGGGTTGGGGTCGTGGTTTTGGGTTGCTGTGCCAGGAGGGTGGGGTAAATGGGTGCTTGGGTGGGGTTAAGGATATAAAGCCTGATAGCACTGGAAATGGTGCTTTAGCTGAGAGAGCAAAAGTTTGCACTAATGTTAAATGTCCTTGTCCTGCTTATGGGAGAAGGGCAGGAGACCTCAGAAAGGCCTGCGAGTTTCCATGAGCACAGAGCAGTGTGGTTAATACTCAATGGTCTCATAAAGAGTCCATCCAACCCCTCCATAGAAATAATCATGTACAGTATATTAAGAAATATACAGACGTCCAACAACAACAAATACCAAAGGAGAAAAAAAAATGACTTGCCTTCAAGTCATTGGACATTTTAAGCTACCGATCTAATGTTGGATGAACAGAGTTTTATTGTTAAATCTGAAGGCTCTTGAAAAGAGACTCTGGATGTAATGTTAGATGAAAACTAGAAATGGTGTGATAACAGCAAATGATATTTGCTCTTTTATATTAAGAAATATTCCAAATATGACATTTAAGCACTTAGGAAGTAGCAAAACCTCCAAAATCATTGGAAATGTGAGTTTGTCCTGATCTGATGGCTGAGATGTGCTGTGTGCAGGTGCCAGAATTGTTGAATCCAAATCTTTTGAAATTTCAGACATTCAACATTTGTCTCATGTTCAGTCACCTGATGAATAATTATATGAAATGATGATGAAAACTATTATTATTGTTAAACACTGTTATTTTGCTTAATTGGATTATTTCAGTTTCATTTTGTGAAAAGGTGGAATTGAACTGTAAGGTTGTCTCGTTGAAACAGACTGGGACTTTGTGGCCTTGTCTGAGCAGCACTAAGCTCGTTTGTTTTTATGTTTCCAGACAGTTGTATTGTGCAGTGTGGGGCTGAGGCTCACTCCCACCAGATGGACAATGCAAACATCAAGGGCCACAGTGTGCCTTACGTGGACAGGGACTGACAACACTCACAACTTATTATTTGTATTTTACTTTATTTTTACCATAAACACTTTGTAAATTGACTCATCTAAATTGTAAACGCTGGTTGGCTCGATAGCTGATACAAGCTTTACTTGAGTGAATTTCTAATAATGTCTCTGTACTAGCCACTACTTCAGAGCTGTGTCTCTGTCAGCCTCTATGGATCTACAACTGGTGCGTCCCCAGCCTCAGCCCCAGACCAAGGTTACTCCGACACAGGCTACACTGAGACAGTCTCAGAACACTTGCAAGTGTTTTTCCAAATTGACCTTGAAATGTTTTCTTTTTCTCCTATGCTGTTATCAAAGATTTTTGGTGAATCTATCTGAGAAGGCCATAAAACAAAGACGACCAACAACTATGATAACAAGTATAACTGTAAATAATCAATCGAAGCAGGACGGGATGACTGTTAACGTTGGGATTCGTGGCGGCAGAAGGGGGACTATTTGCTTTGCTTCGTCATTTTTCCTTGCACACCTGATTGTTTTGCGTGTTTTCCATCAGGCTCTTGATGCACAGCAAGCTGAGCGCAGCATATGCAGTACGGCACTATGCGCAGCGTGGCTCTGGCACTTACACAGACAGCCCTGGGTCCTTCAGAGAGGCAGGCTGCTGTCTGTTGCCTGCTCTCAGCCAAGTGGGGACAGTTTGCACTTGGAGTCTCTCTCAGTCTCCGGGGATACAAAGGTTGGCATACAGGGAGGAGGATTAAATACGGGTGGTAAGGGAAGGCTGGATGTTGTTTTCAGGGATGAAGGTAGAAAGCCCAGGTGACAGACTTATTTGCTGAGCAATGGTTCAGTGTTGGTCCGCTAAGCTGGTAGGAAATGCACGACCATGATACGATAAGAATTGTAACAAAAAGGAGGTCACCACAGATTTCACATTGGGGAACTGCAACAAAGAGAATGTTGCTGATCTCTTTTGTCTCTATGTAAGTACTACTCAGGTGGAAAATACACTGCTATGCATTGGGTTTCAATGTCTGCTAAGTTTATGGTATGTCTAATCACCCTCCGAGTTCTCTGTCTTTGCCTTTCTTGTTCATACCAATATTTAACATAATAGTTCCCAGAAAGATAAAAGCAGGAATTGTAAAGTGGCTGTGACCAGCCCATTTGTCCATCTAATATTGATCCAGTCAATTGTTGGGGAGAAGGAAGCCACTGGAGATTCTGTCTTATTAGTCAGACTGTAACGTTTTTGAAAGGAGACGGGGTTGGAAAATCACAGGGGGGGTGCATGTTCTCTCACTTTCTTCTCCCATCGCTCTCCCTCTCTCTGGACTCGGAGTCTACATCTTTGCTGCAGACTGGCCTTTGATCAAAGATCACACGCCCTCAGCAGGGGAATCGACAGAGAAAGGAGGGAGAGGGGATCGGATGAGGTGTGGAGGAAGAAACAGTTTCAGTCTTCAGTCACTTAAACCAATTTAGGATACATTCCATAATGTCATACTATGATTTCCACTTTGGTGTTTTTGGCAGGTGTAAAGGATGTGAGTTGTAGACGGCAGGAGGAAACGGTCAACATTTTGTACTTGGCCATTTCAGTCCATCTGTCTAGCCTCGCTATCTCTCTTCTGTGTGACAGATAGACACGTAGACAGACAGTTCAAAAGGCCCCCAGCGTACCGCGATCCAACTGCCTTTTTTCAGCTTCTGCGATTGTAACAAAAGCACTTTTGCGAAAGGCCATCCTGAATTTTGTGTGCTTTATCACTATTGTTATTATTATGTTGTTCCTGTTGATGTTTTTTTTTTGTTTGTTTGTTTTCTCAGTGGAGATGATTATTTAAATGCAAAAAAACCCAACATGATGAAAATGAAAAAAAAAAAAAAAAACTTGAATATTTGGTATCTGGATTGAAGGTGGTTGGAGCTGCTGCCTCATCTGGACATAAACATCACATCTCTGTTATACTACCACCATACCTATTATTATATGCAGCTTATTGCATAGTCACACAAAGAAAGGTGGGGGGAGGTTACAGGACAGATCTCCCCCTACCTGCTCTCTGCTTACGGTCTCAGATTTTGTTGGGAGAAAGGTCATTTGATCTCATTTTGGGAGACTCCATTTCTTGAAAAAGAAACCTGTATAACAGTTGCAAAGCTTTCTGAGAAGGCTAGCTGTGCTGAATGTTAAACATGCAGTGTTGTATCCACTGCAGAATCTCTTTGTCTGCAATAACGCCCTGTCTGTGTAGTTAAAAGCTGGATCTGGTATCCATATAGAGCTTAAATGATTATGAAAGACAGATGAAACGGCCAAATGACCATCACGCACTTTTGCAAATCAGTACAGAAAATGTTTTTGGCCTTAACATCCATGTCAAATCAGGATCATTGCAGTAGAATGGAAAGAGTAATACTGATCATAATGCACGTTCAGTGAATCCATAGTTCGGTTAATGGTTTAACTTGGGAGAGAAAGAAATAGGCTACTATTTATAATAGACTGATTTGTAACTGTGATTATGATTTTCTGATGTACATTGAAAGTGGCAGAATATGTCCCAATTCTCAAACCAGAGCTTCAGTTGTAAATGCACCCAGAGTCACACATTAGGCAGGAAACCACCGCTCCTCTTCTCTCTGTGCGTTTAAACTTTTATCCTTGTTGCGCAACTGACCACACCCCACTCTGTGCATCACAACAAGTGCATCCCAAAGGCAGAACACCTGCTGTGAAATCACTGAGTGAATGGAGTGTGGCCAGAAAGGGCAGCGTCATATGACGTTTGAACACGCAGAGGGCAGCCTGTGTTTTCCTCCTTACGTGATTCAGTGTGGATTTACTTTTAAAATAACCGCTTTCTCTTCACAAAGGTTTTTTTTTAGTGTAGCAGTCTGTCAGTCCATATCTGTTGG
>JAVQJZ010208284.1:0-12201 GCA_036025355.1 Leiopotherapon unicolor | reverse complement strand
TAATATATACATATATATGTATATATTACTCTCCTTGACCTGAGAAAATCTCCCGTTGCAGTCACGCTATCGCTGTGTATGTGGTTTTATTATCGCACAGCTAGAAACATACCAGGCTCATAATCAAATCTACTTTTAACAGTAAGGTTTCATCTGCTGCACTAATACCAGCTTTGTAATATACAAAATCAGTTTGCCTCTTACCTCTTGTCTTTTCTGTCTGATGTTGATGGCTGTTGAATGAAGTGTAGTTTGCAATGCGCCTATAACATCTCTCTCTCTCTCTCTCATCTGTTTGTTATCCCACACCCACTATCCCTGCTCCACCACTTACATCTGCAACGCAGCATCAGTAATGTGGACTGCTGAGTCACTTCCTTTTGTGAAAACTATTGTCTCTGTGATACCTTGACTTCCTGTCTGAAATATAACAATAAATCCAGTGGTGTCAAACACACTGCTCTATATCCCCCACATCTAATGAATTGATTTAGCTTGTTGTTTATCTTTTGATCGAAGGTGTGCTCAGTAAGCTTCACTTACTACAAATGTGTTGGACATTTGTTATGTTCTATAGCATGAAATTGAAGTGGCAGCTGCATGGCGGAACTTTTTATTATTGGCATTTAAACTAGCGTCAAACCAATTTTCAGTGGTGACTGAAATACTGTGGAACAGTAGTTGTCTAAACTTGCTGCTTTTTTTTTATAGCACATTTGACTCAGTCAGTGACTCCCAAAAGCTGAATACAAAGGGTCACAGGCAAATATTGCTTTGTTTTAAGGAATCACTAACCAGAGACTTAAGTAAACTCCTTGATTTACCTAATTTTAGCCAAGCGTTACTAGAGTAAAAATACATAATAAACACCACAGCGGGGTGTTCAGCACAACATCAAAATAGTAATTCTGCCACAGTTTGTTGGAAACTGCAGGGCTCTGTCTCTGTGTACAATTCACTCAGACATCCAAGGTTAAAATCATTGTAGAGCAAATGCAGACAAAGATTAAGCAGAGACCTCGCAGACTGACAGAGTAAAATGCAAATTCCCGCAGAGGGGTCAAACAGGCTGAGGTAAACAGAAGTGTGATTTGACATTATTTGTAAAGCACATCAGTTTTATTCAGCATCATTTTATTATCAGGCAACAGTTTCCTCACTTGACCCAAACATTAACATTCCCCACTTAAACTTAGAAGAGATCTGCCATTCTAGCATGGTGGCGGGCATATGAAGGGAAAGATCTAAAAACTGGACTTAAATTGTTATTTGAATTGTGGACATACATAAATATTCATCCACCAGAGGGCTCATCTCCTCAGAGAGGTTTAGTTACACAGTAGTGTCCGTTAGGTGACAGTCGGTCTGTCTGGCAGGGAGACAGAGGAAGAAGATTTCTGACTTATTTATAATTCTCTGAGTAGCATGAGTGAGTGTCTCAACAGGCCATCGTTCTCGCTCCAGTCTGGCGTCTAAGAGGTGAAGGACGATGTGATGTCAGCCCATTTTACGGGTGGGGGGTCTCCACAGTCCCTGGCATGGCGAGACAGGAGCTTCTGATGAAGTCATGCAGAAAGTGTTCCCAGTGTGAGACAGCAGTTATTAAAACATCTCCGTCATGACATAACAGCCAGACAGCAAGAGGTTTTCTTTTTTTTTTTTTATTGTTAATGTTTTTGTTCAGACCCTAACATGAGAGGGGTAAAAAAAAAAAGCAGAATTGAATTATTGATCACTAATTAAAAAAACTGGAGATTGTTGGCCCATTTTCTCATCCTTTGGAACTTCGAGGTACATTGGCTTATTTTGAGGCACAGTAGCTTTACTGTGTCGAGATGTATAGATCGAGAAGAAGCCTCGCTCGCCATCATTTTAATTTCCTCTTAGCCCTGAAAGGTTTTGAGATTTTCCATTAGGCCTGCAACCACAGCAGCGAGCTCCAGCAGCAGTTTATTCGGCCACAATGTGCTCCTGTTAGTGTATGGGCTAGGACTGTAATGAGGTTTTAATGGGCTTTTGTCAATAACATTTGGCCACAATATGTTGTACTGTGTGTTTAGGAGGAGACTTACACTAATGTTCTACAGCAGCTAGCCTGAATTTTGTGGAGCATCAAGTGCACATCCACACCAGCTGATGCAGCACTTTGCGGTGTGTTTTAGTTTGGCATCCATGAAAACTGATTTGGTCAGAAAGAATTTCTTCCTTTCATATTTTTTCCAGATGTTGTCACCAGTTCCGTCTCTCATGAAGTTAGTGAGGGAAGAAAGAGAGAGTGTTTCTTGACTATTCATGAAGTTGGCAAGACGTGTGTGGGCTTCTTTATGAGTTGTATTGACTTATTTATTTATTTTCCTGCCTGGGGAGATGGACTGGAACAGACGTTTTGATTTGTGTGCAGAGTCTGAGATCTATTTGGGTTTTGTCTCTCTGGAAATGTGAAGGAAGATGCGTGACCTCTTCACAAAAAAACAGGGAGGGAAAAAATAGACAAGCCTGTATGCATGAATATATTCATTAGGAAGAGGACAAAGTAACAAATATGCCAGTAAAATGGCAGGCTCTCATTTTTAACGAGTGTAAAGGTTTCTGTGTACACTGACAGAACTTTGGGCACATTGGACGTTACTCCTCCCCACAGACGTACAAGAGGCCAATAAATGTTACCAACCATACAGAGTAAAATACGTTAATGCACGTTATAGCAGATTTAATATGATGAGACTGGTGCAAAATAATTTTTTGAACATGAAAATGAGAGTTTGAGCATTTAGTACAAGTGGCTCTGGCCATTGCACAGACTGAGTGACAGGACTCCAGGGATGGAGGGATGACTGAAGGAGGCTGTCATGCTTGTTCAATATTCCTCTCTCCTCTTTTCTCCAGCTCCTCTGACTTTGTTACACAGTCGCCCACAGGAGGCCTCCTGGCAAAAATGAAGGGATTTCTATGCTAGTGGAGCTCTCTGTCATCAATCCTGTTTGCCATGCTTCAGTCCCTGCCTGTCTCTCCCTCCCTCCCTCCCTCCTTGCCCCCGCGATCCACCAATCCATCCCTCAGTCTACACCTTCACATCGATCTCTCCATTCCCCAGGTTGGCGAATTGATTTGCGTTGAGCTCATGGAAAAAGGCAGCCTCTGGGGACAGACACTGAAGCGTCAGTCTGCCAGGGCCCTCTGTTTTAATGAAAAGCTAAAGCCCCGGCAATCACACCTACACACACACACAAAGTGCTCCTACATACCACCGCACATACAGAATGACACACACATACATACGCACACTGCTGATAGCTAGCGGGCAGATCTGGCTCCATAATTACCTATGCTGTGTGCGGCCCCGCTGGCATTTAACAACTGGAGTTAACACCTTGTTTGCCTCCTGAATGTGAGATTCATACCGGATCATCAAGCCTTGGGTCGGTGTTTGGGATGAATATTAAGCCCGTCACATATGTATATATATAAATAAGGACATTCAGTTGGGTGTTAATAGCAGGCTATTGTTTTCACTGTCAAGTTTTAGTAAGGAGATTCTCTAACATGGGCTGGGTCGGAGGACCTGGTGAACTAGAGAAGATCCTAATGTCTTACAAGCTGCTGTCTAAGAGGGAATCAATATAATGAGTCGATTGGTGGTGGTGTTGAAGGGCTGTGGTTCAAAATAATGTGTGTGCAGAAGGTGTCGTTGTGTGTGTTCGCTGTCTGCTGCTGACACACTATGTCATCTAGATATGATGTAACTGTAATAAAAACAGGCAGTCAGTTTCGATATAATATCAACAGGTTGTAAACGCTCCCACTAACCAACAGTTTCAGCTTTAACTATTCTACAGTATGAGATAAATATTGACTTAATACATAAATGTGTCATGTTTTAGTGTCTCCAGATTCTTTCCCATAAAAAAAGCTTGTTTGGTCTGCTGTATCATTTTTAAAGCTTAACAAGTAAATGTGCCTGTGGAGGAAACACTGCAGTTTTGCCCAGTCATAACTGCAGTTAAACTTGGTTATGAAGTAAGGATATTTTCCTTGCAAATTGCTGCAGTGGCTCCTGGGCGAAGCTGTCAGATTAGGTGCAGTGTGTTCTAACGGCCACACGGAGCAAATGAAACCAGGTGTACAGTATTTGATGTGAAATAAATGTTTCCCGGATTTATCTCTCTTTTTCGTCATTCTGCTGGAACTGCGTTCGGCGAGCACAGACTAACATTTAACTTGGCTGGGCTGCCGCCCACAAATTTGCCTGCTTGGTGGAGTCGTTTGGATCACTACACACTCACATTACCGCAGATGTTCCCTGCCGAGGGAAGTTGCTCTGTTGGGGTGCGTTTGTGTGTGTGTGTGTGTGTGCTCGCCGCTCACCTGTGTGCCTCATGGCTCCCTTGATTGGAAGGCAGACAGACGAGCTGTTTATTTTAGGAGTTGATTTTTCTCCTATCTCCATTTCTGCGTCGCTCCCTGGCCTGTCATGCTGTTGCATCTGGGCAATCAATAATGTAATTCTTAACCAGCGGCTACTTCATGCCGGACTAATTACCTCCTCCATTATCTGACCACATCTCTCATTATACTGTAAGCAGCCTTCATTAGGGCAACGGGCTGAAAGGCATGGGGGAGGACACACAGAACACACACACAAAGACACACACAAACACACCACCAAAGACTAATAAACATGCATAAACACTCTCTACATAGTATCATACATGACTGCTCGAGAAGACAAACAGACAGACAGGGCTTGTCACCATCGTGCTCTCCCTATCTTCACTTCCTCACCTCTCTTCCTCTCTTTGCCCAGTCAATCAGATAGCCATTAGCCAGTATTGGTCCCAAGGGCTAGTCTCTCACATACTGCACATCTATGGGAGCATTTCCATTCAGCAAGATGGCTCACCTCCTCGCCTCACTGTGATAGCAGTGCAGCCCAGGGGAAATAAAGACAGTTGCAGCCAAATCAAATCCACGGCACAGTGGGGGAGACGATGGCTCAGATCAGCATGTTAGTGGTCTGTTTAGGTCCCGTCTGTGGCGCTCCTTGAGCCAGGTTGGGGGTGGTTTAATGCTTTAATATTGTTAACACTGCCAGGGCTGCAGATTTAATTTCTACTCTGGGTGACATCCAAAGATGGTATTGGAAGATACTTTGAAAACCAAATATAATCCATATTTATGCATTGCGGGGTGTAATAATACACCTTTAGAGAGCTTATAAGACTAAATAAGACACACAAAAACACAATCTCATCTCTTTCAGTCTCCTCTACAAAGCCCATTTTCAACAATAGTACACTTTTTAGTCCTCGCAGCAGAGGCAGCAGTCATGGTGCATTAGCATGGACCACAGAGATAAAGGCCAGTGCGTGACAGAAGCTGGCAGGTCACTGTATTCAATGACCTTTGTAGATAAGACTGATATAGCTTTGTGTCCTGTGTTTGTACCGGACCAGTGTGGTGAATTAGTTACAGGATTGTGTGCCGTTAGTTGTGCAGTTCTGAAACGATGACATCAGACTGTAAAAATACACTGGTATGTTTGTGTAAATATGTACGTTTGTGCATTTACGTCCATAGCTGCCCTCATATCCAGTCCCGCTCCCTGTGCTTGTTAAGGGAGACGTGGTCTGACCTGTGAGAGAGAACTCAGTGTTGTGTTGTTCATCATCGGCTGTCGTCCCATCTTTCTTCCTCGGCCCTCAGCCTCTTGTTATACGACTGGCTATCAGCCTGATGGCAGTTTGCTAATGGTGTCAGCGGACTTCAATTAGCTCTCCGCCACGCTCGATCGCACCGTCCTTTCTGCTGGAGAGGGGCCCTAAATTGTCTGAAATACCAGACCCATTAAGTGTGAATGGTTAATGGGAGTTTAAACAGAGAGAGAGGGGAGCGGGCGGACGGGGTCACAGCAACAACATGCAAGTGGACAGTTTCAGTCTTTGTTTTCCACTCTCCCTCTCCACTAACTGGCAGAATGGTGATAAACACATCATGTTGGGAGAATAGGGGGACAGGTCTATTTCTAGCAACACACTGCAAATGACATTCCTTCTAAGGCGTATGGTTTATCTGGAACAGAAGCACATTTTATTTCTGCTCAGATCAACAGAAAGATACAAGAGATGTATCAACAGACAAAATGAACATTACATTAAATCACTATTGTCACTGTTAAATTTGGTGGATGAACTGAACTTCTATCCGAGAGGTGCAGCTGTGATTTACTGTATACGCTGTGCAACTTTTGGGAGAATCAGCCATAAATTATGCATCAGTCATGCTTTTATGATAGCATGAACCCAAGACAGTGCCCGCAATTTAGAAAATCAACCATCCTTATCAAAATAAGACAAGAGAGAAAAATGCACTGTGGAGCCGTAAAGAGCCACAGTTTAAAAGATGAGGTTTACTGTTGATTGATTTCAAAAACATATTGCACAATTAAAAGATTTGACTTTGATTTAGAGAGAGAGAAACATGTTCACAGATGCCATGTTGGAATGGATACGTTTGATTTATATTTGTTATTTTGGAGAACAGTTTAGCATCAGCAATTGCGCACTTCTCTCAAGAAGGGCTCCAGAATTAGACAGTGCTCTTAAATTTCTCAATTGACTTTCTTAGCTATGACAGCGCTATCGATCAGTGTGTCTGAAACAGTTATTCACTGACATTGCCTCCAAGAGTATTTCGGGCAGAAAAATGTGTCAGTGTAAACGTAGATGGGTTTTGTCTTGTCTGTGCCGATATAATATCACCAAACCAGACCCAGTCCTCCCCCGTGCTGCAAGAGAAACTTCTTCCAGCCAGAAGAAAGAGGATAAGTGTGGGCCAGGCTGCATAAGCTTCATGAAGTGGCAGGTGGTATTTTCACACTTTTGAATTTTCACAAAAAAAGCAAAGCCTATTGTGTAAGTTTGGGGATAGCTGCTGTGTGTGGATATTGAGTATTTCTGGACTAGAGCTAGGAAAATAAGGAGAAACTGTGTGTGACGACACCCCCTCTAAGCCCAGATGGGGTAGGCCCTTCCCTCTGCGTTAAGCAGTCTCTCGTGCTTAAGGAGAAAAGAGAGTTTCTTTTTATCTCATCAAACAACCCGAAGGCAAAAAAAACATCTACCCACATGTGTTGAAGTAGAATCTTTTTTGGCCAGGAGAGATATTTAGGCATAAAAGCCGCCAGTGACAGTGTGCCAGATCAAGTATTGGCATATCTAGGTTGTCTAGACACAGCAGGTGTCTCGAAATAGAATCCATTTATTTCTGTCTCCCAGCTCCTCAAATGTTACTGCTCTACAGCCAACCAACACTGACTGCCAATACTGAATGGTGCTGTCTCCTACAACAAAGTCTGTCTTGTAACAATAGAGGTGTCGACTTGAAAGTCGTCCAGTAATATTTACAGATCGCTTACACTGAACTGCCACTTTATGGACTTAGGTTGTTGAGACTGACCACATGGTAGTTAACTGTGTATAATACAGCCAAGTGTCAGTAAACTCGAACTTTCATTCATCTCAAAGTAAAAAAAAAAAGAAAAGAAAAAGCTGTTTCAACTTGTCAATGTCACCCTTTGATGGGTGGCCCCCCTGTGATGGATCACAGTTGACAGGGGTCCTCCCTCAGGAGCGTCAGAGCTGGTGTTTCAACTGCAAACCAGATGAACTAACTGAATACATTTTGTGAAGTGCAGAGGGTGGTATGAATCCCTTTCACATGGTAACTATGCTGCATTGTATTGATTGCAATGTTTGGAATCCTATTGAATATTTACATCATCTCTGGGTAGTATTTCCCAAGAAATACATTAAAAACACATTGAATGCTCATTTTGTATGTATTATGCTCACGTTATCCTGGTAACCTTGGTTTCACAAGCAGGATGGTAAAGTCGTTTTGAACTAAAAGAATCTGAAAACACTCTCTCCTCCTGTGGTGGTCACACCACCTGCTGCGGGATCCGCTCAGGCTGCACTGCTTGGTCAATACTTATGATTGTATTTTCCATAGTTAAACGGTTTCAGTTAAAAAAAAAAAGAGAAAAGGATGGCTCAGATAACTGTGGATGCTTATTGAAACACTCAAGTATTTTACCATCTCAAGCCAAGGTTCAAGGTTTTAAATCAACGTTAGCAACTTCTTGTTGTATTGGATTTAGAGTTGACTTCATTGTCATTTTTTTTTCATGTGAAACATGTTGGAACACACTAATAACAGAGCATCTGTCAAGGTGACATATTCTTCTAACATATATATAATGCCATTATGTTTGTTATGCCTTAAATGAGTCAGCATGAGAAATAAAAAAAAATGTAGAGAAAAAAAAAACACAGACCATAGATGCTGTGGGGAACCAAATCATAGTAATGTTAATGTTAATTAACCGGCTCGCCACAGGTAATGAAATCTGATGGGGACAGCTGTCAGTTTAACCAGCAAAATTGACAGTTATTAATTGCAACTAATTAAGCCTGCTTTTGTGTAACATCAAGGATCCACAATTTCAAAAATGACCCTGAATTACAAGATGTTATTCTTACTGCTGTTATCATTATAAACTGGCTATGTGTTGTACCAGACTGATGAAATTGAGCACATAGCAACAGTAACTATGGGGTCAAGGGCACGCTGAAAAGAAACTTCATCACCCAGGTGAGAGATGTTAAGATCAAAAAGTCATACCACTGCCAACTAGCTGCATGACGACCTGTAGCGGCACTGACACACACACACACACACACATGCATACACACATATACACGTACACAGACATCGTCCAAGGTGAATACATCGACCACTCAGTTATTATGAAAGGGAAATGAAGGGTGTGAATCTGTCATTTCAAGGCCTGACTTATCAGCTTTGGTTTCCTTCCATCCATCAGTTCTTCTTTCTCTCCGGCATTGTTATGGCTCCTCTCCAGAATAATTCACGCACACACACACAGTTTGGCCCGATGGGAGACAAATTAGCTGAGACTGTTTTTTCACAGATTCTTCCAGTATCTTCATTACAGTCTAATTTGTTATTTCAACCTAAGTGTGATGCACAGCACAAAATAAAAAAAAACACTTTTTTCGCAGGCCCTGTGTATTTCCAAGCAACTTCACAGAGTTCTTTGACTTTGACTTTGAGCATTATAAATACTAAGATGTGCTGCTTAAACGAAATGGACTTGGCTTCAGTTCACAGCTTTCCTACTTTCTGATCCTCTCTCCCTCTGGACTCCTCGTCACAAATAAACCTAAATCCTGCCAACTGACTGATGCCCACGGCCTACAGAGTCAGAACGTGAAATGATACTTGACTACCATTTGCACTTCATCACAATGGCTTATTTCATCCCCTCTCCCACTGAGTCAGTTAAAAAATGGCAGAATACGGAAGCACCCACACCAGATGTTTTAAAGATAAACTCTGTCTTTGCTTGGGTGATATATTGGATTCTTGGCTGTATCAACAGTGGAATAAGTTGATGCAGTTTGAGCTCGCCCACTGCTCACAGACCTGTGATCACGGAGTCTTGCAGATCGTTGTGGGTGGCCATCTTCAACATCAGCCAATGGGCATGCTTGGCATGGGATCAGATGTTCTCTGCAGGTGGCCAGAAACACCATTTCCTTTGAATTTTCCTTCTTTTTGGACTTACAGAGTGTGTGTTAATGTTAGACATTCACTAAAGACACTGCTAAAGCATCATTCTGCTTCAGCAAAGACCTCACCAACACTGTTCTAATAATCCTATTATTTCTAAATAAATGACTTAGTAGTTGAAAATTGGCCGATGGCAGAGTCTTCTAAAAATGCCAAACCGTCTTAAATTTATAAACCAGTTTTAAGAAAAAATACAAATTACTTCCAGGCAGGCATATTGTTCAACAGAATTTTGGCTTGTTGTTGATGAGAGCGGCGGCTCCCACTGGACTTCGATCCCTCCTGTTAGTTTCCCAGGTGTCAGAGAGCAGAAGCTGGAGGGCTGTGTTGTTCCTGTTCTGTCAATTAAAGCAGACATAAGTATGCTTTTGTTGTGGAGAGCATAGTTACTGTGGCAGACTGTGGGTGTCATCATCAATCACAGTTCATATTGCCATATATTGGCATTGACGCCTCACTTGAATAGGATAAACGATGCAAGCAGAGGCGTGAAATGAAGAACAAGGATGGATTGGTTCGGTCTCTGTCAGTGCAGCCAGCAGGGCCACGGTTAGTTGTCCTGCTTTTTGTTTTTTCTGTTTTTGTTACCTGTATATATAAAAATATATGATATATATTACATATGAAATTAATTTCTTGATCCAAGGTTACTATAGTTTTTATAGTTTATTTTTGTACAATTTAGTCATGGTCAGGATTTTGTCTAAATTTGGTCGTATTTTCCTATTTTTCTTTGTTATTTCAGCCAAAGTAAATGTGGTACTCAACATGGCAATGATGCTTTGCATATTAGCAGTGTCATAGAGAACATAGTTGTGTAATGATGTTAGCATTTAGCCTACATGCAGCTTCACAGAGGCACTAAAATGATTTTGGATGTAGCAGAAGTTCTGTTTTTTGTATGTTCACAACATTCATTGACCACCACTATTATTATCATGTTTTCTAAGCAGAGACAGCTAACCCTAAACATGGTCAGGTAATTTGGATGCCATATAAACATTAACTTAATTCCAAGATCATAAATAACTCTGATGTGAGCCCAGCTGTGCCCATAACCACACTCAGCAGTAATATACATCTTAACGTCAAGGTGGGAACACAAACACTCAGCAAAAGTAATCTTTGTAGTTACTGTGGTGTTACTCTTGAAACAAAGTGCTGCATCAGGGACACAATGATGTTTCCTTTAAACGACTCACTTCTACATGAGTTTCAGGTGTTGGTGATGCAGCACATTTGGATATGGAGCTTTAATGTCAATCCAGTGTATAATACAGTGCCACCTGGCGTTCTTACTGTGTTCAGTCAAGCCAAAGTCCTTAAAAGTGTTCGCTTGATCAAAACTAAAAATGTAATTTTTATATATTATATTTTATTTTTACATGCAGACAGAAATTTGTGTCCACATTTAGTGGTGCCACAAAGTCTATTTTCAATTTTTGCCTTTGTGTACGACAGTGTTTTTCTCACATATTTAGTTCCAATTTAGAACAATCAAATCTTGATTCCGTCTTGCTGTGTTAAGCGTAAATGCACTGGAGCTCAGCTCTCCATTTCACTGCGCACCTGCAAGTAACACCTGAAGTCATTTGCTCGCAAGCGCTACAAAGTGGTTGTGAGCCTGCGTACACATCTACTATCTAGATTTATGAGCCTTGTTTCGGCTGGCGAGGAATGAGGATGAAATTGGACGCATTTATACAGTGTTGTATAAACAACGGCATGAAAAACAATGCGTCTACACTGAAACATCTCTCTCCGTCTTTCTCTCTCTCACACGCACTCACTTCGTTCTCTAGTTTTAGTGAAGAATTGCTGTTGCTGCTTATGGGCGCCCTGAATTGCCAGTTTGCGCGTGAGATGACGCCAGCAGCTGAGACCTCCCCACTAGTGATTCATTGCTTTAATCACTCTGGCTCTCCAACCTCTTACCAACCATGGCAGGGTTTGACACATCACTGCCTTCTCAGAGCACTCGCACCATTTGTCCTATTTAGGACACTGTCTCTACCCTTGTAGACAATTAGATGCTGGAGGTACAGTGTGGTGTAGAGCTGCTAAAAAAAAAAAGTTCAGCGCAGGTTGAATCGTTGTGAAAATTGGTATGTGGACATTCCTGATTCACCTGCACTGATGGTGGCTTTCTTTCACACCTCCTACGTCACAAATCCCATCTGACCCCGCTGCTGGAATAATCACAGAAGCTGCTGAAGGAATATTCATTTTGCTTATTGATGAGGGCTTTATTTGCCCTTATCTAAAAGCAGGCCAGTATGTCTAGTTATCTGTTGTTACTGGGGATCTGGTTCTGATGATGAGCTTCGTTGAGATAAAGAGATGAGCCAATCGTTGCTGAGTTTGACACGGCAGAGGTTATTCACAGCAGAGTGATGTCTATGGTCGAACCACCAGTACACATACACGATGTCATGCTACCAGTCCGGAGACCGATGAACATGAATGATGCACCCCAGTCCGAAGACTGGCGAACATGAAGTAGACTGAGCATCTCTGTCTTATATACCTAGACTGTTGTGTAATCCA
>JAVQJZ010208178.1:0-11771 GCA_036025355.1 Leiopotherapon unicolor | reverse complement strand
AGAGAGAGAGAGAGAGAGAGAGAGAGAGAGAGAGAGAGAGAGAGAGAGAGAGAGAGAGAGAGAGAGAGAGAGAGAGAGAGAGAGAGAGAGAGAGAGAGACCATTTCAGTACTCAGTTCTGATTGAAGTGCCAGCTTGAACACCGAGAAGCAACAACAGCGAAGAAAAAGAAAAAAAAAGGTCTTTCAGGTTTTCTCAGCACAATGTGGGTGTTGTTGACAGATATAGTGCTGAAAATGCTTACAGATCATTCTCTTACTTAAAAAGATCTTTATTTTAGTACTTAAGCAACTACCAGGAGCACAGACACATAAGAACTGTTTATCTTGAGCGCAAATTCCTCTCTTCCTTTCTGTCTTTCCTGTGAATATACAAGTGTCCACATGCATGTTTGGTAGAATATGTGATGTTGAGATATGACTGCTTTTTCAGCAACAGACAACAAAGATCAACAATGTTTTGCCCGTACAGACCTCCTATTTTTAATTTTCCTGTTTTGTCTTTTTGATCATTACTTGGCTATGGCTTATTGTCTACACAATGTCATAATCAGTAGATGGGAATTCAAAGTTGAAGCGACCACTTGTCCAAAATGCCTCTCAGTGAGACAGCAGTCAGCTAACAAGCACTGCAGGTCAGCTGGAAAAACTTGGCAAGTTGCCTTGACAACCAGTTGGGGTGCAACACTTCACTCTCGGTGCCAGGGCCCTCAATCGTTTGAGTGATATCGCTGAACATTTACATTTTAAACGTTTGGCTGACGCTCTTAACCAGACATGCAGCAGGCTTCTCAGTCAGCTTCTCTGACACTCACCTGGATCTCCAGCAGGCTCTCCTCGTCGTTCTTAGAGTTGTTCCTCTTGTCTAGACCCTCCCCTCGCAGCAGAGCCTCCAGTGTGGTGCTCTGGGTGGGCAAGGTGTCCTTGGACATGAGGCCGCCATCTGCACAAAGACAAAAAACTACACGTGACGAATCATGTAAAAACACCTGTTCGGTGTTCATATAAAGAGGGATACAAAAAGATGCCTACTGTTGACTTTAAATGAAAAACGTTTCTCAGGTATATAATCCCAACAACAAGCCTTGTGTATTTCTAATAATGTATGAGCTGCAATATGTTACAGTCCTCTAGAATGTGCTGTTTCATCCCCTGAATCACAACAGAGAGCTGTAATTGTGACAAGAACCATCAGTGCTATGATCTCTGACATCTGTGAGCAGCTTTCTATCAGCACATTTCCATTATGCCTCCACTCACACTAGACCTAATAAAAGCATGTAGCAAATTGTTTGAGCAGTTTGTTATAGTGGCTGTCATCTTTTTTTTTTTGCCCACAACAATGTGTCATAGACAACTATTTTCACAGCACTGTATTACTGGAAAAATGTAAACGTTTTCAGTCTGAAAGTGAATGCATCATCACCGGTGAGCTCTCAATAATGCTGCACTGTGCAGACGTTAGGCCGACTTTATCCACAGGAATCTCTCAGGTACAATGTAGGTAAGTGGCTTATCACTTATTATATCACCCTGAACGCATCATGCAGATATCTCCCCCTACAGCGAGCTGAAGATCTAAACAAACAGTGGAGGAGGCGAGCAGGTTGAGCAGACAAAGCAGAACAAACAAAAGCTTCGACAGTCATTTGGATTCACAAATCTTATTGACACAGACGTGCACCTCGCCTACACGGACAGCTTCATGGTCATCTAGCTGCTTTCTGGATGTTTGAAAAAGAGGAAACACTTCAAAGCCCCCCTTCTCCCCCTCGTTCCTGACTCCAGCTTTCTATGAGCTCTCCGTCTTACCGCTGCGCCCACTGAAGAGACTTTTGCTCAATATTGAATATGAAGTGATGAAGCAACAGAAGACTGCATAGGTAAGAGGCAGATACAGGAGGTAGGCGTGAGGAGCAGATTCAACATGCTCCTATAAAATGGGGCCCCTCCACCATGCGGCAGCAGCCCCTCACCATTGTGTCTGCTCACGTTGACTTTCAACTCTCCGCGACGAGACAGAGCCCCCCCACCACCACCACCTCACCCTCCCTCCCAACCCATGGGAGCTGGGGGGCTAAAAATAGAGCCGGCAGCAGCCTGCAGCAGGGAGCTGATTCTGCATGCAGCCCCAGTCTCTAGCACACCATCAGTTAGACAGCCTGCCGAGGCAGCGAGACAGACTCTGGCTGCTGCCCTGTGCCGGCCACCTCTGGCCAGCTGTACAACGTGCTCTGTATACGAGACGCCAGGTTAAATCAGGGGACGTTTCCCCTCTGCTGGGCACTCGCAGACAGCACATACAACCGCTGTTGCTGGAGAAGGGAAGGGACAGCAGGGTGGTGGCGGCGGGGTCTCAGCCAGCGCAAGCTCAGTGGAAAACAATAGGCAACAATGGGATGTGTTGGGGAAACAAAGGCTTGGTTCACATGCTATCTCTCCATCTTGCTTTCTCCTTCTAGGCTCTCTTCCTCCTTACTTTCTCAACTTCCTAATCACTTGTCCTTCCACCATGCAAGCAGAAATTTAATGTGAACTAAAGCATAATGGTCATGGAGATTTCCACCAAAACACAATGGATTCCTCACAGCCTTTTACAGAAACTACTAGAAAGATAAGCAACATAATGTTTCTGAGTGAGACTCTCTTCTTTTGTTGTGTTCATTCCTGAGGGTAGCGTAACATCCCTGTGGGTATGCAAGCCGTGGGCACAGAATGGACCAGTTACTTGAGCTCGGCAAGACTGGCTACAAAAACACACACAGACTGCATGGCAGACTATGGAGATTGAGAGAGAGCGAGAGCAACAGAGAGATGAGGAGATGAAAGAGTTGCCAGAGAGAAAGAGACAAAACCAATCAGCAGGGGAGGTGGTAAGGAGAAAATAAGATAGAGGGAGAATATAGAGGGGAGGATAAATGTGTTGAGTGAGCCGTTTGGAGTGGCAGCCGGAGAAGGCCAAACTCCATTCCATAACATTTATTAAATACTGTCTGCAGTGGCCGAACTCTGTCTCGCTGCTCCCAGCAGTGGTAAATCTAATTACATGTTCTACTTCTCACAAAACAAGTTTACCAGCCGGGATACACAACCACATTTTCATCCTCTGAAAAATGACTGGCAGCCTGTTCTGCTCAGTGCGCTGAGAGAGAGTGATATGCTTTTAGCCAGATTATTCCAGATCATCACCAGTAATCACTGAAGGAGGTGGTGGAGGTGGGTGGGAGATTTGGGGGGGGGGATTGAGCAGGAGGAGAAACTGAGAGGAGCGGGGAAAAAAAAAAAAGAAAGAAAAATGACAGGCAGGTGGTTTGTGGAGAAAAAGGCTGAGGGGGTCTTACCGAGCTGGAGGCCGTAGATGCCTAGGCGGGGATCTGTGGTGTTGTGCAGCCGTCTCTTCTTTCTCCAGCAGCGAGCGGGGTATGTGTACATCTGCCCGGCTGCGACCCCTGAAACGGTGGCCAACAAGACAATTTCAGCTGAATAAAAATGCACTTTACAGATATGAAACATGAAAGTCAGATCTGGTATATTTCAAGAGTCCATGATTTCTGCATCTTCCAGTCAAACTGCAATACTAATTAAATGTATGTATTTTATATATTTATTTTCTTTCTTATATTAAGGTTTAGACTATTTCAGTTCTCACATCAAACACAAAACACTAATAAGCAGGTCCAAAAATATTAGTTGATTGAAAACTAAACAACAATTATCAGATGCTCAACAAGACTAAACCATCTACAGCCACATCAGCAGCTCTGTGTGAGGCTTTCTTTAGGCACCATGATGCACTAAACGCTAACGTCAGCTAACATGCTCACGATGACGGTGCTAATTTGCTGATGTTTAGCAGGTCAAACATTTATTGGATTCACCATCTCAGTGCAACATGTTAGCATGCTAACATCTGCTAACTAGTTTAAAACACAAAGAACAGGTGAAGCTGGTTTGAATGTTGGCTTTGTTGGGTATGGAAACCAGTGTAACTGGTTATTTGGTTAAAAAAAGTGTTGGAATAAATCAAATTATTTACAGCACGATAAAACTAGATGGAAAGTCAGATGTCCGTTGTTTTATTTTGAGGAAAATGTTGGTGTGTGTACAAATTTTATGGCCAAAATTAGTTTGGGATACTTCAATCAGTGGACTGGATGAGCATCATGATGGATAAAAATGCCAAATATTTGCTGTTTCCAGCATTGATTTACATCGTTTTAAGCTGAATATCTTTTGGATTTGAACTGTCGGTTGAACAAAATAATTCACCTTGTGCTGTGTTAAAACTGGGGGGCTGTTTGGCATTTTACACTACAGATCACTTACAAAGCTAGTTAATAGCTTTAAATGTAAGGACAGTTCTCAATCTCACAGATTTAACTAATTCATTCTCTGTATACAAGTGTGTGTTCACCCACCAGGGCTGCGGTGGTGTCTCTCCATCCAGATGTAGCAGTTGTTCTGGGCCACCCCGGTCTGTGAGTCCAGGAATGGCAGGCGGACGCTGCGTTCAGCACACAGGCGGGCATTGTAGCTGCGGCACTGCTCAATGGCCTCCTTGTAGAACTGGTCGCCCAACCTGCAGGAGGTGGGGGGGGGTAACAACATCGGCAGAGGTCAGTGACACTGTGTGATGCTGTTGACAGGGGCGGGTCACTGAAGTGGCAGCTGGTTTGAAGACTAACCATGATGTGATCATCATATATTTGATATGGAGATGAGCCCTTTTTATCATGTATGAATGCCTTGATAATGGCCTGTTGCTTTGCTGGCTACAGATCATTAAAATCAGTAAGCTGAAGATTTGTCCCTTAGAAACACTCCTCAACCCACATAACGCTGTTAACGTCTGCCTAAACATCTTCTCGGCGCTGTTCGACAGTAAGTTTCACACTGACAGCTGAGTCTCCTCTTCCAGTGTGCCATAGGGAAGAATTTGTGGAATAGAAAAAAAAAAAAAAGCAATGCAACCTAGTTAGAAGGCTGCGATGACTCTGCTGCTCCCACTTGTGAAGTTAAACATGTTATTACCTCTGTGGGCTGTTTGTCTGATCTGATTGTAGATGGGCTGTGAGCTGCGGTGGCGCTGACTGTTAGATCATCACAACAACACAGAAATCTGGGGTCTGATATGAAGCCCTCCGATCGGCAAGCGGCTGAGACACTCACACTTGGGTTCCACTTTTCTTAGTGCCACTGAGATTTTGGCAGTCCCTCAGGGTTTCAATGTTAATATTCAGAGTGAAATGGGGGAGGATATTTCACATTCAAGCCCTCAATCGCTGCCACACGCCTGGTATGGTAATTAGCCTACTTAATTAATCTCAGCAGAGTGCCTAGCACAAGGGCAGGTTCTAATTTGACTATATCAAAGATGGGGGTAAATGCTGCGACTCTGAAATGGCAAGGTACTTTGTATGTGATTTCCACAGTCTTCTGTTATAGCTCCAGTTCAACAGGGCAAATAATAGCTACTGGTTCTTCTAGCATGAACATTTCCACATCTGCATAATGAAGTTCCTCCACGTGTTCTCAATTACAACATTAGGAAGACGGCCATTTTGAAGTGAAACTAATGAGCTGCGGGCTAGAAGTCGAGCCTGGAATCTTAAAACTAGAGGTGGAGGAGGTGGGAGCCTGATTCGTCAGCGTCTTCCCCTTCCCACTCTCTTCTCCTTCTCCTCCTACTCCTCCTCCTCCCTTCGTTTACACCCCTGCCCCTCGTTGAGACGACGTCCGGCAGATGAGCGGCCGTGTCAGGAATGCCGCCCCGCACAAAAGCCCACTGCTCTGCGGTTCAGACAAAGCCACAGTGTGCTGCGAGGCTTCTGGGAAAAGACAGGCTTCGTGTCAGTGTGACTGAGAAGAGTAAACAGTCACAGGTACAGAGCGGGGTGGAAAGGTGCAAGGGAGAGAGAAGGAAGAGGTGGGCGAGAAAAATAAAAACAACAAGACCGGGGCTTCAGAAAGGCATGACGGTGAGGAAGAGGGTGAACGCTAACAAGCAGCTCATGACTAACAACTACAGGACTGTTTTTCCTCCCTCATAAAAAGACAGTGGCTTTATTATAGTTAATAACCCAGCTGCAAGGACTCTCCATTGTACAGATTGTATACAGTGTGTTTGTTGCATACAAAGCCAAGAAAACACATTTCTGACATGTACAGACACTTTCTCACCCTTTGAGATGCAGGAATTTTTACAAGAGGAATCACACAGGGATATACTCAAAAACAGATTGGCCACAAAGCTGAACACACACTGTTCAGAGGTTTGACATCTTCACCAGTAGGTTGACTGAGGATTTCTTTTTTAAAAGACAAATATTTGGCCCATAAAAAAATAACGACACGCAGCTGTGTAATAATACGCAGACTTCACATTTCTTAGATCGATACCATATGTGGGCCGAGCGTATCGTTTCCAACAGTGCATCTCAAACTAACCCGGTTGCCTCGCTGTCATTGCTTGATATCAACACGCAGCTCTTGATGGGATGCAGCGTAAGGTATCGTTTTACTAAAAGCAGACCACCATTAAATAGTCCCTGGAGTCTAGTGGAGGGTGTGCACCGTGGAGCGCCAAACAAACTCCTGAGATTACTGGAGGTGAACAAACCAAGGGAGGACGTTGTTGCGTCTCGAATGGAATGAGCGGGGGTTGGAGGGGAGAAAGCGAGCAAGAACAAATAAGTGGTTGGAGTCTTCTGGTGGGTGCTGGCTGTCGGTTCAACAACAAGCGCCCGCTGCCCCGAGCAGCAGGTGCACTGGCTTAGGTGAGAGATCTTTCTGACACTTGTAATGAGTGACAAGACCCACACCACCAACGCCACGGGAGAAGAGTGAGAGTCACACAGACACTGACTGACACATACACCAAGAAACATACACACACAAACACAGAAATACACACAGAAACACACACACACTGCGCCAGGATTCCCATCTTGGTCTGTTTTGAGGCGCATGTTTCTGTGCTCCCATGTCCTTTGAAATCAAAGATACTGAAGAGTTCCAGTTTATTACAACCTGAATTTCAGCCATTTCATTCCTCAATTCTTGTACAGTTGATAAACCAAGAGAAAAAAAAAGATAGATTATTCCAACTGTCTGTGGTAAAGATCTGTCTGTTTTCAGATCAGCTTCCTGGTTCACTCTGACCTACCACACTTGCCATAGATGTGCACACACACGGTTGGTTTCCTGTACAATGACGCATATTTCCAACATTTCAAGTGCTCTCACTTTCACTTTTACCTCCAAATAATAGCCGTGGATCACTAAAAGAGTAAAAACTAGAGGAAAAAAAACAAACAGTACAACATTGTGCAGCAGAAACATATATTCTTCCGTTTTCCTCCTGTATTCATCATGAGACCGCTTAAATTTATCTCACCTAATTTATCTTTATTGACCCCCAGGTTGGGAAACAGTAGTTTAGATAGTCCAGCCAAACTGCTGGCTTGTGTTTACGAATTGTCTGGCTGCTTCATTATCATTTCTTACACTATTTTTCTGGGGGGCCTGAGATGTTCCCAGATCTCAACAATTACTTTCACAAAGCCATTTCAACCAAACTGAAACAAAGCCGTTTGTACTCCCACTGAAAAATGAAACCACAAAAACAAGACCCAGCTTTTACTAAACCAGAACCATCTCTTTAAGTCAAGTCGGCAAAATTGTGCAGTCTCAAACTGAACCAGAGACACTCGTGTGTGTCGCGGGGCTTACAAAGGTGCCTCAGAGGTATGTGCTACACATCCTCAATATCTTCCAGTTGAATAGAGAAGGTGAGTGTGTGCATGAGGGCGAAGAACAAAAGCAAATCTTGTGGCCAGTGGGGCCTCCGCTATCAGCGTGTTCCTGTCAACGGTTCGCAGTGTCACATGGCTGCGTCCGTAATGTGAGCATGTGTCAACACTCATTTTGCATATCTGACGACAAAACTACAGTTTGCAGGAGAGCTGCCAGTGATCTGCAGTCAAATCAAGTTCAAACTCCATCATCTACTCCAAAATGGCTCAGCACGCAAGAGATCTGATTTCCTGAAAAAATAAATTATAAATAAATAATGATTAAAAAAAGCAAACATCCCATCTAAAAACAAAATGTCACTCTCTTCAGCTCTGTTCTGGAGACTCAAATTTGCAGGTGCAATGCTCCGTCACGGGAAGCTACGGCTACCACATAACCAGGGGGAGGAGGGGGAGGGCCTACACAGTGGCTGCATCCTGACAACAACCTCTGATTACACCAATCAGAACAACACAGTCTGGGTGAGGGCAGGAGTAAAACCAGACCATACACCTCCACACTGCAGTGCCAATAAACAGCAGGCCTGACTCACTCAAAAGTCTACTCAGTGCCGAGGACAAGGTGGTTGACGAATAGGGGAAAGGATCTCGCCCTGCTCTGCTGGAGGATGTGTCCAACACGCGGAAAGCTCCGGCGGCGGCTAAAATTTTAATGAGCAGCTTTATGAGCTTCTTTATTAATCAAATATTCCAGACTCCATTTTAATCAGCAGATTCTGGAGATTACTGTCCTGCCCGTGCTCACAGGAGGGACGGACCTCACACGGGCGTGCGCAGGCTTGCACTGCCCGAGCTTCATCCGCCACATCTCTACAACAAAGTCAAACCAGCATTTCATTTCCCTAAAGTGAATCATCTTCATACAAAAAACAAAAGAAAAAAAAAAGGTCAAATTGGTCCACAGGAGCGACATCCAATTAGTGTCAAGTGTGACTAATTATAATCTGACAAACGTGTGAAATGAAGTCAGAAACCCAAGACAGAGGCTAATTATAGCACACTGAAACACTTCATTAAGCACAGTTTATAGCAAGGAGACATTCCACATCAGAATGCTAAAACGTCTCTGAGATGAAACGGCAGCTTGACAGCCAGACGCACGCTCGCAGCTTGTTGGGGACACAAGAGTATGGAAACAGTCCAGCAAAAAGGATGATAATGAAATGTGCTTTCCAATAATGATCATCATCAGGCTCTGATGAGACGAATGGAAGTGAGAATGGAGGTGTTGCTCATTTAACATTTAACACAGAGCACTTTAACATCAAGTGCTCCACTGAGCCGCTCAGGTGGCTTCGACTGTGTCGGCGGGGGTCCCCTGTGGGACTCTGTTTGCGTGGCATGGAGGGGGTGGTTGCGAGCACACTCAATCAGGCCTACAGACTTTTTTTTTTTTTGCACTGACCCAACGATGAGTGTGCATGTCTGTGGGGGTTGTCTCGCTGGAGGCAACCTTGACAGGATCCTCTAAATTAAATAGTTAAAATAATCCCAAGCAACCAGTGTTGCAAAATTATCCCCAGCAGATTATTTCAATGGAGGGGGGGGAATCTAAGTGGACAATCAGGAGTCAAGCATCACCCTACATCCTACCCTAGGTGCAGGGACAATAACAATGGCAACAGTGTGGGTGCCTGTGCAAGGTGTTGTGTGGTCCACTCCCCGTGCTCTCAGTCCGCAGAGGTGCCAGGGTACCTCAGCGGGAGGAGCAGATGGTTCTCCTGCTTGTGCCCAACACTTCCTCCCTGTCGGAGCATCTCTCTGACAGATGGGCCCAGGATCCTGGACCCAGCTAATCTCCAGCACTCCTCCACTTAAAGGCGCAGTGGAGCGCCGGCTCTGCCTCCACACAGAGTCCCAGAGAGCCCCGCTGATGGTGATGGCACACCAACGCGAGGCTCAGCCGCCTCTGTCGCGTTTGTCAAGAAATTTAAAAATATACATACATGTATAAATAAATGCCAATATCGCTGTCTGCTTTGGGTGCGAGGCGAGCAGAAAGCGGGAGGCCAATTGTGTCTAACTTGCAGTGATACATGTCAGCCGGAGGAATTGGTGAAACAATACAGAAGAACAAAGGAGAAATGGAGGAAAAAGGTGGAGCATTTCTTTGAAGTTGAGAGAGAAAAACGGCCATTGAAGGGGCTATTTAGGCGCCGCGTGACAGCCTATTTCCAGCGACGGACTTGAATTGCTTGTCACTTTTGTCGAAATCGCCAGCGAGCATGCAAAATACAAAATGCCTCCTCCCTTCGCCTCACCGGGTCCTGACCACGTCTGCGCTCGGAGGAGCCAAAGTTGACATGTCGACAATTCACACCAACTACAAACGACTTTCGGAATGCCGGCTGATATTTCGCCGCCGTGTCCGGCCGAGCACGAAGAAAATCGGCTTTTAATGATTCGGAGCTGCGCAGAGGCACGTTGTCGACAGTTTTCAAATTAATTTATAGCCCAGGAAAGACGACACTCTCCCGTGTTGAATGCACGGCCGTGTGGAGCAGAAAGCCCCTCCGGTGCAGCCGAAAATGTCAGGCGGCCTCGCGCACATGTTTGAGACTAAATGTTAGAAAATCTTGTGTGGAATAAAAGAACTGTACGGGGGGCTACTTTGCCATGCAAGAAGTACACAAAACGAATTTGGACAGCTCAGCCCGTCGTCCGCGCACGGCCGCCGACCACATGCACGGGCGGCCGCTTCGAACGCACAAGTTGGCAACAAAGTAATTATTCACAATTCCCCAAATGTCTAAATTACTTACGCTTTTAGTGGATTCTGAATGACAGCCGCCATTTTGCTACAATGTAACGCAATATCGGCGTCTTGCAGTTCTGAGGGAAACCTACGGGAGCTGACCAATCAGAGCGCGGGGTGAATCCGTGGACCAATAGATCTGCGGTCTACGCGGACGGGGCGTGGCTCCATGGGGTAAACTGTCAAAATTATTTTAAAGGGTTTTCCCTTGTATTTATATTGTACACAAGTGAATAACAGCACTTTTTAAAGAGACCCTCACTGGAGCCTGGATTCATGTCAAGTGCATTTTTTCTCCTCCTCGTGGCAGCAGTGGGAGCAGGCAACCCCAAGTGGCACAGAATATCAACATGGAAGCTTGGGTTTAATTATTTATTAAAATAATTATAAATCATTCATCATCATCAATAAGCACCAAGCAAATAACCCCCCCCCCCCACACACACACACACACACACTATATCTGAAGCTGCAGCGTTGGAGAGGAATGAAAGCAACGCTCATAATACACAGGCGTGCACACGATCTACTCCTCCCACATACAGTACAGTAAGTGGTTTGACACAGGGAGGTTTTAAACACACACACACACACACACACACTAAAGACATGGAGGCAGTTCCACATTATGTTTTGGACAGATGGGAGCTGATGCAACTTTAATCTTAAGCAAGTATATCCACACATCATCGCTTCAAGTTTAGTCTCAGACAGGTTTAAATGCATCAATCATTCCTGCTTGGTTTGTAGTGAGTAGGTGAGAAGTGTTGACGATAGCACCCAACCTAATGGAAAAAAAAAATTGGACACAGCAAAAGAATATCTGAGGTGACAGACTGCACAAATTTGCATGGGCACCAACTCCAGTCATCTGACGTGATGCGCTCCCTGTTCTATACTGTGCAATATCAGCATCTCGGAGGAGGGCGTGTGTGATGCAACATTCAGACAAGATAAATCGATTTTGAGACGAGGCAGACACAACATCTTCTCATCAGACATCAGAACCAAAAAGTTCCACGTTTTGGAGCAAAGAGAAAATCAACTTTATCTACAAAGCTTACAATCGACAAAGACCCCTTTTTTTCTTATTTTTGACAACAAAATACAAGCATAACGTGTTAAAGGCATCCCCTTGTGCTTTATATGACATCCAGATGTAATGGTCTCATTACTGAACTCAAAACTAGTAATGATGCAAGAC
>JAVQJZ010208170.1:0-11578 GCA_036025355.1 Leiopotherapon unicolor | reverse complement strand
TATATATATATATATACATATATATATAGTAAGAAGGATAAACACACCAACTGCATGCATGTTTTGTTGTGCCGCTGCTCTTTTCGTTGAACAAATGTTTTCAGAGTTGGCCAGATGGTGAGATTGGGGGGGGGGGGTATGGAAAAAAATACTTCCAACTTGTTTGTCTTCAAAAAAGAAAACAAAGCCCACACAGAGCAACATCAGGAATGGGGAGGGAAGAGCAATGACAACATGTCGGACGCTGGCTTTGTGGAAACTGTCTGTTTACAGTAATTCTGAATGGTGTTTAAAGATACCACACAGCACCTCGTGGTCTTTGAGCTCAATATGAAAATCAGGGGCTCAGTGCTCTTTACCTGCTCTGTTGTGAGTCTCCCAGAGTTTTACAGTGTTTCAGTGTTACAGTCTGAAATTAAATCTGCAGTATCTCGATATTATACAAGCTACTGTCTAAATGTAGAACGAGCGAGTTCGGGAAAACAATCGACTCCCTGCTTCTTTGTGGGTTTCTGTTGCAAGTCTATTGTGGTTGCATTTAGTTTTAGACCGTTAGCTCTTTCATTATGCTGGAAACTGATTTGGTGGGAATAACCGAGAGCACACGACCTGGGACACACACTTCACTTTCAGCGTTTGTGCTGCGCTTCAAAGACTGCACAAAGTCAGTTAATGTGCAACTTTGAACAAACAGTTTGAATGCACACGAGTCAAACTTTGAGTCAGGGTTGGGGGGGCACTAGCAGTATGATATTAGCACATATTCTTCTGCCTGCATGTGTTGTCAGTCTCTTTGTTGAATCTGTATTTAAAGAGGTGATAAAGAATTATTATTAAGTAGACAGATTAAACTAATCATTATCTAATAACTGATAAAGTTAATTGTTTTCTTTAGTGCTAATCCTTCAGTGATTGTTAGGCACGCTTTGACTGTTTAAATAAATGATTAACTTTTTGTTGTAGTGAATAAGAAAAGAATCGGTCACATTTTAAGAAAATCTTTCCAGACGCAGCTTCAGCACTTCGACTTGCAGAGACATCGCTGCGTCCCCTCCCTCTTCCTCTCACAGACAGCGGCAGGGTCCCCCTCTTTTAACTCATGTGACCCAGTGTGGGAAGTGGGACACTCAGAAAAGTGTGAGCGCTGGACTTGTGCATGTAGTGAAAATGGAGCACTGACACTATCCTGACACACTATCAGTGTGTTAATTACTGTAGTGAAAGCTGTGTGTCGCCCAATATCCTATCGAACCCTATCGAAAACTTTGTTTTCTCATCTGATGTTCCACCCTCAACACAACCACAGTGTAATAAATACAAGCACACAAACTACCCAATGTTTTACAAAGGAAGAAATAAGCATCTTCACTGTTTCCAGTTGTGATTTCGTTTCTCTATCATCGATTTGTCTGCTGTCTGCCTGACACAAAGTCTCATCCAGTCTCCAGAGGTGAAACTGTGTTATCTCTGGATTTGGCCGTAGTGAGTCTGTACAGGGCCAATCTACAGTAAGTGACCCAGTCAAGCAGAGATGAGGGAGACTGGTGGTGACAGGGGAAACAGGTCTGACTGGCCTGTCGCCACTGAAGCAGGGAGGTGCCCGCCACCTTTCGAGCACAGTGTGTGTGTCTGTTCAGGTACGATGACGACAAGACGAGCTGACCGACGAGTGCCTTTCACCTTAGTCGACAGAGGGTATTAAAGGGTGAAGAGCGACAGACTTCGCATTCCAACAGAAATGAAATTTTGCATTTGTAAATAAGTTACCACCTTTGTATCCTGATTCAAATGCCCGCTGACGCCAACTACAGTGAAAAACTTTTGCTTGCTGCAGTTAAAATGTACAAGTGATTACTTCTTCGTCATGATTTTTGAAAGGGGCTTGTTTGTTTTTTTCCAGATATATCAATGTCAATGAAACGCATGTTTAGTAAATTTCCTCCTCCTGTTAAGTGATTTAGCAGAGGTGTGTGCTGTAGGGATTCCTCCAGCACTCCACAAAGGTGTTGCACGAGTATACCAAACCAGTTTTTTAGTTCAACTGTATTGTTGAGGCACATTTCATCAGCGTGTATCATCAGCTGGGTTACAATTCAGCCAGTTGGCTCCTCAAGACAGATGGGTGTGTGTGCATGTGTGTGTGAGACATACCTGGATGTCAGCAGTGTGTGACAAATTTTGACCTGTTTCAGCTGTGACATTGTGAAACTGTAACCATAAATTTTGCAGGGGTTTTCTATATTTTTGTGTCCACAGGTGTACACATGCAGACACACTCACTCTCACTGTACTGAAATGTCACCCAAGAAATAGCCGAGCCAGTTTTCTAACATTCCACCTTAAACTCCTGTTTTCAAACACACTGCCATTCACTGGAAGGAAACCTGTTATCTGTTGTGCTGTTTGGCTCAGGTTGTTGTCAGTTGTCTTTGTCTTTGTTTCCTTCTCTTGCAGAAGTCTCTTGTCAGTAGACATGTATTTCTGTCTGTCTGCCATTTCTTACTCTCTTGCACAGCACTCCACCCTCAAATGTCAGAGCTCAGAGCCAAAAACGCTTCTCATAAACTCTTTCATAAATTTGGACGCTGGGACAGCTTTACAAACTCCCTGTTAACTCATCACTGCCCTGCCACATGTTAGACTGACTAACACAGCACAAATCAGGTTTACGGCGGCCACAAGACACATCTAAAAAGCAGTATTATGGTGGAAAAACTCACTGTGGGACAACCAGGTCTGCCTGGTTAACCTGCTGATTTTGTGTTGCCCTCAGTTAGCAGAGGCTAATGAGAGCTCAGATTTAATCACCTTGTGGTAAGAAAATAATGTATAATATATATTTCTGTGAGTGTGAAAGAGTTACAGGAAGTCATCACTACTCTGTGTCTCCACAGCAACTGAACTTCAGTGAGAAACTGAGCATATTCAGCAGTGTTTTGTTGCTTGAGGCATTCAGGACAGTCTCAAATGTTCCATCATGCATCGTCGTTCCACTTTTCTGTCGAGTGTCACAGACTCCTGCTTCCTTTGTACTGAAGCCTCGTGCCTTGTTCTGACCTGCAGAGCAGCGCAGCAGCGGTCCGTGAGAAGGCCGAAGTGGAGGCAGCCAAGGGTGCAGCGGAGGGTCAAGCGGGACGTCTGACCCAGGAGACCGAGCGGCTGCGCAGGCGAGCACAGGAGCTGGAAAATGAGGTGGCCAAACTCAACCGCATCATCGATGAGGCCAAACTGCAGGAGAGCAGACTGGGGGACAGAGCTGGCCGGCTGGAGGTAAGGGGTCCAGATGCGTAGAGAGGCAGTCATTCACAGAACTATTACTGATGATAGTTGTATTATATTGGTAGTTTAGTTCTACACTGCCACTATAGCGTGTGATTCTAAATGATAGTGTCCATTTAACAGAGAGAGAAAAGGCAATTGGAAGAGTCTTTGGCTGAAATTAAGGAGCAGGAAGAGGAGATGTCACGTGCCAATCGAGCGTTGACAATTCGGTTGGAGGACGTACAGGTGAGATTAGCAGCTCTGCGTTATAATGCATGTAGAGAATGTGGGTGTCTCATCACATGCACAGTTTGCCAACATTAATGCGCCCTCTTATAGAGAAACCTGACCAAACTGAGCAATGACCACAAGGAGCTGGAGGAGAGGTTGCAGGAGGAGAAGACTCAGAAGGAGCAGTTCAAGAACATGAAGAACGACATCGAAGACGAGAGGCGGTTGCTGGACCGAACAGTGGAGAAACTCCAGAAAGAGGTGAGCCCACCTGAGTCTACAGCACAATGACATTTATCCCAGCAGACACACGAGTGAAGGTGGTCTCACATGGCAGTTTTTCATTTTAATAAAATGCTTTCTTCTTTCACAATATTTCATTTATTTTTCTTTGTTGAGTTAAATTGTTGAGTTATATATCCCTTCTACTCTCTCTGTCTCGCTGTGCCTGCAGATGAACGACATTGTTCAGGCCTCTCAGTCGTCCACGCTGGAGCTGCAGGAGCAGATCGACATTTACAAAGAGAAGAACCGTCGGGAGCTGACGGAGCTGCAGAGGCTTCTGAATGAGCGAGGACAGGAGCTGGAGAAGCACCTACTGGCTACCAAAACCCTTCAGGAAGAGGTACACTGGGCTTATATCAGCCTCATCAAACACGAGAGACTCAGAGAGCAGACACAGATTTGAATGGTGCCACTGCTTTCACAGCGAGAGCGGTCAAATTGGGGCCATCATTAGTCAGCCCTCCCATGCAGAGCAGCAGACGATGAGCCATTGTTCTGACTCAACTAGTTTAACCCCCTCCACATCATGCTCTTCCTTCAGGGAGCGATGTCATCACTCAGGTATTTCTGCTTCCTATTGCCCTCTTTAACCTAAAACATAACATTAGGATGAAGCACTTGAGCCGAGTCAAGCCCTAGAAATCTCTGTTCTTTATTAAAATGAATGTTTACGCTCAGAGTTAGAATTAAAAGGGAAATGTGGAGAATTTCTTTATAATCCTTTGATGCGGGCCATAACAGCATAATGGCGAAACTGGTGACCACTCTGTACTGTTTGCGTTCAAACAATTTATCCTTGTCAAGACTTTGGAATGTGAAGAATGTTTTTTCGTTGAAAGTAGAAGTAGATGAATGTGAATAATTTATGTTAGAGAGAGGGAGGCTTATGTTGTTTTATTTATCCATCAAACATTTATTTTAGAGGGTGGGGCTGCTGAGCTTGTATTTGTGCTGACCACACACACGAACAGTTTTATATTTCAGTGAAAGCAAAAATGCTTTGGGACATTGTGATAATATAATGTAGTTCAAGGAGGAAACCGCTACAGCAAAGAGGAAAAATACAGGTTAGAGATCATTAGTTAACAGGTTGGCGACCAGCTGTAGTTTTCTGAGGACATGGATGCGTTCCTAAACCAATGCTACCATATTTTTTTTTACAGTGCCAGAAATTTTTTTTTATCACAAAACACATTATGTCAAATGCACTATGCCAAACCGGGATGTTCTACTGCATCCCTGCAGACTTTTCTGGGTAATCTGACCCACAATCCTCTGCCAGAAAGAGGGTCAAATTTCAGGATGCAATGTTATGATGAAGAGCTACGTACCAGTTGTATGCAGACTGAATCCGAGAGGATGTACTTTAAAGGCAGCTGCAGTACATGCTAGAACTAAAAGGATGCGATTTGGGGCGCATGTTAGTTATAAATAACAAATGGAGAAGTCTGATTTTCTTTGGTTTATATATTGATATTTTGATGTTTCCAGAGATGCGCACCAAATATAAATCTGACCTTCTCTGTTTTATTGAATTCAAAGTGTGTTATGTTTGCCTGTGGTTGTGGAAGAAGAAAAAAGATCTAATACCCAAACTATGGGGGACTTTTTTGACTGCTAGTGGTACTGTGAAACAATGTTTATTCTTATGTTGGGTGATGTGATGCACATTTCTGTTGACCTTACAGGGAGGCAGTACTTGTTAGAGGTAATGTGCCCTAAAAACGAGCATTGTGCATTGTGCAAGTTAAGGAAGAGAAGAAAGTAAACAGGCTGATGTAAACTAGGCAGATTAAAAAAATGAAAAGAGGGTTTTATTAGACAGGAGATTCATTCGGCGTGTTTGTTAGGCCTTAAGGACACACACAATGTACCTTAACTCTTCACTCTCTAAACAAAGCATGTCTGTTTGTAATGAAAACTCCCCTGGGTACCTTATTAATAGAGATTTTGGCAGGCTGTGTTCTGGTTTTAAACTCAGGAGGCTTCCTAGCAAAGGAGGAGCTTTGTACTGGAACCTGTAGTCGTCACTTTCAGCCTTCATTTGTCATGCAGAACACGCTGCCACTCAAATAGTCAGGGTCGGCATCCTTTCTCTCCTGTCTGCATCCATGCTGATGCATCTTTGTCCAGCTGGTGCACGGGAAGAGGCGGATGTCAGTCTTGTGATATCATTGTTATGAAAGCTGTGCTGGCAGGATTCACATCCTCCTCCGCCACCTCTCCTGAGAAACTGATTGCTCTGGACTGGGCCTTGTGAGTCCACTTTTCCAGCTGTGCTCAAATGCCCTGGCCGTCTCCGCCCATGTGAACTTGGCAGACTATTGCTAAAATTACAAGTGTAAGCCATATACGTGCTTTTTCTTTAACAGTCTTTCTTTACAAGAGAGACCCGGCAGGTTTCACTGTCTGCATCTGCTTTATTCATTTGTTAATACAGTAATTTATTCTTCACCAAACTTGCTTATAGGTTTTTCAGGCCCTCAGAGAGGACTCACAATTATCCCATTACACCTATTATTAAGCCTTTGTATGCTCAGCTTTAGCTCTGTGGCTTAAATTAGGTTTAACTTAAGTATTTACATGATGAAATATGCAACTATTTCTGCACTAATGGCTAAATATTTGTTGTGGGTGAGGAAAAATGGCAGATGATGTATTTTCATTATCTTTGCATTAAGCAGTGGGGGCAATTTTCCAGCTGTGGGGGGCACTGCTGCTGAATGAACACAGGGGGGAAACACTAGCTGCACTGGATTCATTAGTCACTCAGGGGGACCATATAATAATATCCCTAAGCAGCAACTAAATTGTTGGTCAACCCTGCAGCGGCAACACTTGATAAGACGCAAGAGGACATATTGATCATCAGGATGGACTTTCAACAGGGGAGCTGAAGTTAATCCACATGCACTGCAGAAGTATTTATAACATACTGAGGGTCCTTTAATGAGACACTGAATTTCTTTGAGGCCAGTTTCACTGATCTTCAGGGATAAAAATGTTCAATGTTTTCTGTAAAAGGTGATCTAGGTATTTGTAGGGCACAATAAAAAGGTGTTAGCAATAAGCTGTGAAGTTTGAGTCATTTCCCAAGTATTGAAGGATGCTGATGCTTGTTGTTTCAGTTGTTGCACCGGGAGGAGGACCTACGGCAGTGTCAGAAGGAACGAGATGAGGCCGAGCTCAGGGAGAAGACACTGGAGAAGAAGGTCCGTGATCTGGAGTTGGAAGCTGAAGCCAGGGTCCACGCTAAAGAAGACAAAGCTCGACACATCAAACTCTTGGAGGTACATAATGACGTCAAGGCTGCTGATAAATGTTTTAAAATGTTAAAAGGCCCCATGACGATTGTTTCAGACATGTGAACACATCTCAACAAGCCGCATTCATTTAGACTTAAGCTAATTATTTATAGAAAGCTGGTTCAGAAAGCAGCTCAGTGATTGTACGGATGTGACTGCTTCATTTTGCAGGACAGGATTGCTCAGCTGGAGATGAACCTGGACGAGGAGCGCCAGACTGGAGACGAGCTGATGGACCGGATAGACAGAGGAAGAGAGCAGGTACAACACACACACACACGCACACACTCAACACATTGTCATTATCAGTGCTCCCCTGTGTCAGTGACCTGCTGTCCATGTTCACTGACGTTCACAGACGTGTCTCTGTTCCATCTCAACCTGTAAATGATATCCAGATCTCTTGTTGCTTTGTCCTCCACCTCTAACACCATGATCACAATCACTAATCTCTGAACATGTGATCTCCACAGAACAATTTCAGGTCTCAAATTAAGTCCTCAAAGAGTCAATTCACGTGATTCCCTTGAAGGTTGAAGGGTTTTATGCTCCCTTAGGTGTGTGTGTGTGTGTGTGTGTGTGTGTGTGTGTGTGTGTGTGGGTGTGTGTCTTTACATATAGTATCCGCACACCAAAATTCCCAGTTTATTCCTGGTCTGGATAAAGTGGAGGGGTTATTGCTTTGTAAGATGATCTTGCATAATCATTCAGGTTGGCGGCCTGCCAGCGTAGTCTAAGAGCGTCTATCCAATTTTCATGCATCAGCCACAAAAGACCCCTCTTAATGCGCAGCCCGAGCCAAATTATGCAAGCTGCCAAATGTCTCAAGTTTTCAGGTTGTGAAGTTCACTTGTAAATTACGCTTAGTAACTTCATCTTGAGAACAAATCCACTTCTTGTGCTTGAAGTCACTTTTTTATGTCCTCGCAAGCAAGTGCTCCAGTTTTCCTTCCTCCTCGATAAAGCTGCTGACGGAGGCACTGCGAAGCAAGATGTAGATAAAGTACATGTGCTTTTAGGATTGTTGTTTGTTCGTCGGGAGAGTGCTTACTAATCAGAGGGAGGATGTTGGCGCAGGTCTTTTTTTGTTGCAACCCTGCTGATTTTATGATAATGTGCATGTCTTGTATAGTACATACAGTCTAGTCTGGTCAGAGTTTCATGGCAACTTTGCAAATCCTTCATATTAAATGCAAAACAATGAGAAGCAAAGATGGAATTTTGGCTTGGCTACAGGTTTCCTCTCAGCCTGGCACCAACATGGATTCAGAGGTTGCAACCAAAAATTTGAAATTAATATGCGTAGCGACATCAAGAGAGGCTTAGTGTAGTTGAGTAGAGTATTTAAATCTCCTTAAATGGTTTCCCTTTTAAAAAAATTCATGGCTGGGAGAAAAGAGTGGCATTGTGACAAAGTGCCATTGGTTCAGCATGAGGCTGAGGTCGGTCGTCAAGGCAACACTCGAGCTTTGTGCAGCCAGAGTGGAGTAGGTTGAGCGCCAATGGTCTGTGTATGTGAGAGCGCACACACACACACAGACACACACAGACACACACGTGCATACGGGTATGCGCTGGTGTGTGTGCTCTAATGTCTGTGGGGAGGAGAGGTTGGGGGGTGTATGGCTATGGGGTGGAGGGGTGGTGGGGTTGCAGCAGAGGCAGCAGGAAGAACACCTGCGTCTCTCCTGGCACCAGGTGCTCCTCTCCTGTCTAAATGAGAGTAATCTCCCCTCTCCTCTCCTGCCGTCTTTCACAAAGCAGATTAGTTTCGCTGTATGTTCCAGTCTGCTGATTCAGCTCCCTCAAGCACTGTGCTGCGTGCACCAGTTATAGGGCCCATCGTTCATCAGAGCAGCCCACTGTCACCCACTAATTGGCATAAAATATCACCAATTCTAAGCTCCCCTCGCAAAGAAAGAACCATCACCGCTATATCGATTAGTTTTCATCCCCTCCTCTTCGTTTGAACTAGGCTATCACCCAGCAGTCATGTCCGTGCAGTGAGGCCTCTCTGAGTTCATTTTGTTTACTGAGGGAGCCAGATTATTATTGAAGTAAAGGAACAGTTAGACATTTGGGGATATATGATTATTTGCTCCCTTGCTGAGAGTTTGATGGGAAGATCTATACTGCTCTTATATCTGCCCGTTTAATATGATTGTTATTTTAGCTCAGCAGAAAGACGAGGTACAGGGGAAACTTGGTAACAAAATCTGCCTTGTTTGCCGTACAAACGTGAGAGAGGTATTGATCTTAACTCTCTGCAGGAAATCAATAAAGTATGTTAACCAAAATGGCCAACTGTTCCTTTAATGTTGTATAATCACCCACACGCACAAAAAATGTGAAAATAATATAGATTTATATATGCTTTTTATACAGTCTGAAGGCACACAGCTCTGTTGCTCACAGACAATCCTTGATTTTGTTTTTCACTACAACTCTGTGTCACTGAGAGTTTACATGAGTATCTCAACAGAAGTGGAATGCAGCCAAACAAGAAAACCCAGCTCACCAATTAACTGAGCATTAAACTCTTCCATTGTCTTGTCTCGGTAAGCGCCGCAGTGGTTTCTGTTGTGAGTGAGACTCAGACGGTGCCTGATAATAATTGTCATCAGACTGTAGCGATGACAGTGTCTGGACTCGGCTTGACAGGTGGAGCAGATGAGGAATGAACTCCTGCAGGAGAGGGCTAGCAGACAGGACCTGGAGTGTGACAAGATGGCTCTGGAGAGACAGGTACACAGTCTCCTGTCTGCAGGAAAACAACTACACACTGTGTTGCTCTGCACACCCACAAACAAAGCACCAACTCATTTCATTCATATGTCTTTTCATCATTTTCATTTGGTTGTATCCATTCTCACATCAGTTTCCAGGTTTCATATTTTTGATAAACTCGCAGGATTATGATCTAAAGGTGCATTTATCCAAGTAGGCGTCACACTTCTTCCTTCTTTGTGACTTCTGTAGAACAAAGACCTGAAGAGCAGAGTGGCTCATCTAGAGGGATCCCACAAGTCCAACAAAGAGGGCTTGGTGGTCCAGCTGGAGGGTCGTATTCAGGAGCTGGAGGAGAGGCTGGAGGCGGAGGAGAGGTGAGATGAAGGCTCTGACTGGGAATAGAGATGAGGTGTGCTGGGGTTACAGTGATGGAAGAGGAAAGCTTAAGGGGGACGGCTGACTGAAAAGTAGAGAGAGGTTCATTAGACTCAGTGTCAGCCAGGTAGTGACTCCGAGGTGAGAGTTTATATTTAGACACTGATGGATTTTAGGCTAAAACACCAGAAAAGGAGGTACTTTGGAAAAGACCACAGCTATCTCACCAATTTTAAGTACTGCTATTCTCAGTGGTCACATTTGAATGGTTTTCTCACTTGGGTCTTTGAGTTCTAAGATGAATGTTCACATGCTGCTTCACACGTATGATGATGCACTGAGCCGCCTGTGTTTTCAGGGAGCGAGCCAACCTGCAGCTGGTGAACCGCAGGCTGGAGAGAAAGGTAAAAGAGATGATGATGCAAGGTGAAGAAGAGCATCACTCACTGCAAGATCAGAAGGACCAAGTACGTAAAACATTATTACAAACGTTTAATCAGATTAATGGTCTTCTATATAGTGATGGTATTTGATGATCGTTGTTCAGTTCTTGTAATCCTGCTCTTGTTTATTCTTCTTGAAGTTGAATCTGCGACTAAAGGCCTTGAAACGGCAGATGGACGAAGCTGAGGAGGAGATCGACCGGCTGGAGCACAGCAAGAAGAAGCTGCAGAGAGACCTGGACGAGCAACAGGAGGCCAACGAGCAGCTCCAGAGTCAGCTCAAAGCTCTTCGAAGTGAGATGAGGTAACCCGCAGTACCCACTTGCCAATTAATCATCTGTAACACACAGAGCAAAGCTTTATTAAGTAATAAAGTAAGAAAGGACTCGGGCTCAGTGTCTTGGTTGTAATGTTGTTCTCTCTCATCCAGGCGGAAGAGCACCTCCGCTCCGCTGCTCAACAATCTGGACGACGACGACGACGACGATGACGACATCAGCACAGACGGGGAGACGTACTTCAGCTCGTTGTCTGGGTACAAGCGCTCCTCAAGTCAGGACAACATGCTGTCCACATTCTCTTTGTAAAAAAGCCCCGAGGTCAAGGACAAAGCTGCTTCACATGCATCACTGTTGGACCAAACGGCTGGAGATCTGCGTGAATGAAACTGTAACTTTTGTGCTGAAACATCAGTAAGAGACTTTTCCAGCTCAGTGAGATAATTTGAAATACATTTTTGTGAGAATCCAAACTTCAAACCATGTAATCCATGAGTCCATGTTATTCTGCAGGATTTTACTTCTAGTTACAGTCTCGGTGTCCATAAATTCACAGTATTATTTGAGCAGCTCCGAGATCAGTGGATAAAATCATAAAAGTTTTTATATTTTAGCTTGTCCCGTAGAAATTAAATGTATATACTGTTTAATTTGGTAACACAAAGTCTCA
>JAVQJZ010208164.1:0-15595 GCA_036025355.1 Leiopotherapon unicolor | reverse complement strand
TAGTGATGTTTGGATCTTTAGGTGCTTAAAAAATGTTTATAATTTTCAACTGGTTTATGTGAACTGGGAGGAAGATTCTGCAATATAATCTCATCTTTATGCAGGAGACTCTGGTCTTTTTAAGAGATGCACCTTTATTGTGTTTATTTACCATTATTGCAATGAGGCATTTCCGCTTAGAGGCCGTGTTTGAGATAAAGGCAAAAGGCAAAGGACTAAGTAAAGCCTCTGACAGTTTGCTGTGTCACGATAGAGTAAAGTGTCAGTGAATACAATGAATAACTTTCACCAGCTCTCTGTCATTTGTACTACACAACGGCCAAGCTACATTCACGTGACAAATAAAGGAAAAACCTCAACCTGACCTAAAAATTGACGTGAATCATCATGATGTATTATGGTCTTCAACCTGGTTAAACACTTTTGGGGGATTTTGAAGTGAAGTGTAGGAATATCTTGGAAGGAAGAACGCTGTTCATCCTTCCAGTAGACCTCAGAAACTGAGAACTGATACATGATAGTGATTCTGCTTGTATAAAACTACCTTGCACTGGCACGCAGAAAGAGAGAGAGAGCAGCCAAAAATGTCTTATTTCCCAAAACTCACACAGCTACCATTTATTTTCTACAGCTGAATTAATTTACCAGCAGCAGTTGTCATTACGGGCAATGAAATCATCAATTGCCCGCTTAAAGTGTACTTGCTATAGCTTTTTAGGACATTCTTACAATGTCAATTGTCATTAACATTGTGGGTTTGCAATTTAAAAATTGTGCTCTTTGAAATACCATTTCCACACAAAAACAAATAATTACTCCGCTTGAGCTGCTAACCAAAAATCCAAATTTTCTTGGCCGCTGTCAGATGGCCGCAAACAGGGTTTTGATAGGGCAAAATTTTGCCTGTGGAAAAAAAATGTTAAAAGGGAATCTCAGTTTATCAGCAAAGTGGAATGTCTTCCAGGCAAATAAAAATGACCTCTGAAAAACTACCAACTAAAGTAGCTCTGCTTTGCTGCTCTAAGTCTGAACCTGAAAATTTGGAGAAAAATTGTAATTTGGCAGTGTTGCATATTTTCACATGGAAGGTCTCCAAGAAATGACATGTACTTAATGAGACACAGGAAGGAGTAGATGTGTGTGTGTGTGTTTGTGCGTGTTTGTGCGCACGCATGCTGCTCTGCAGGTGGTGAGTGGAGGCTTAATGAAAGGGCCAGTTGTTTTTGCGGGGATGATTTGCAGAGAGCAGATGGATCGGTCTCTCAGTCTCTCTGGTCTCAATCTTGTCCCACATTGCTGCTGTCGCCCCATTTAACAGCCAATATCCTGCCAGCTCATCACAAACACACGTAAACACAAACGCGTACACACTCAAAGGGAGAGAGCCTCACACAAGCAGTGTGACGTAGCAAGACCACAGAGGTGAGCATGAAAGGGAGGAAAGAGGGTGAAACAGTGGGGCACACACACACACACAACATGCAGTGAGGCATGCCGGAGATGACATAGATATGGGGCATCTTTTGTGCAAGCACGACAGTATGTACATAAAGAGATACACACACACACACAAACACACACACACACACAGAAAGTAAACTCCTATGGGGAACCACGGTTGGACAACATACAGTTTTTAATGAGCTTGCTCCAGATGTCTTGTCAAGCTGCAGCGCATGAGTAGTTGATTAATCAAGTATAATCCACTAAGAAACACTAACACATACACACTAATCCTAATTTATCACACAGAGTAATCTCGATTTATCACAAACACAGTAATCCCAAATGACCCCACCCTTCTTCTGCCCCAATATCTCTCTCTTACACACAAACACACAATATGTTCCTGCATCTATCCATTCAGTTAAATTCATCATTTACTGTTTCTGTCTATTTTCACTACTTCATCTCTCTTTCTGAGTGACTCCCCGCAAGTGCGCACCGACACCTGACTGATTCGCAACTAAAGTAGCTTTTGCTCCATCTTCTTCTACCTCTCACGCCCACGTATGCTGACACATGGCATGCTTCAGATACTGCCGTGCCCACACACATGCTGCACACACGCTGCACACATGTGGAGGCGCCCTCGAAAAGCAGGATTTCTTATTCTGACTCTGGCAGCGGTGAGAATTTGCTGGCCTCTACAAAATGACCCCTGACTTTCAATTTTCGCACCTCGTGCAGCGGGAGATTGCAACGGTGCTCTCTTTCTCTCTGCCTTGCCACTGGCGGTCAGCCTTCACTCCCCGGTCATGTGACATCGCTGGCTGGCCAATGTGTTAATGACATTTCACTGGTGAGATATGGCTTTGGGGGACGCGGGCTGCGGTGTCCAGGCAACGCAGGCTCAGGGACCAATGTGCAGTGTGCAGTGATATGGAAATTCGTGGGCGCTGAGGTCACGTTTACAGTATTTGTCCGTGAATAAATGAACACGCCAAGAAGCATCTCAACATTACCGTGCAGTGTAAAAGTCTGCTGCTTCATTTCCAGATAAGTCAGATCTGTGTTGTTCTCTCGGATTCATTCAAAACTTGTTCTGCTTAATTTCAGGACCGATACCACTTTTTGCCTTACTTCAGTTTCCTGGGTCTACCTATAAGGGCCTCTTGTACGGCTCTCTTATATTTGTCTCAGTTCTAAAGTTCTCAGTTCTTCCTCCCCCTCATCCTGGTCCTCCTTTTCTCACAGTTCAGGAACTGCGGGGGGGTGATGAATCCAAAGCTCTGAGAAGTGCCCATAGTGGAGTCTCAACCCCTGGGTTCCTAAATGGCTTCAGGCCCATCATCAATCTCCATTCTACCCTCTGTTCATCCCCATGTCCTCAACCTCATCCCACTCCTCAACCCTCAAGACAATTTCGAGAAATGTGGGGAAATTCGATGCGTCATCGTACCGTAATTTCCACTTGTGGTTGCAGCAAAAGTTATACAGGCTCACTTTAATGGACTTCCACATGACGGCTAGTCTTACAGAGAATGAAAGGGTTCAGGGGAGCAGTAAAAATGCATTTCAGCCCGGATTGCTTAACGTTCCTCTGAAGTAAACAAAGATATAAAACGCAGCGACTCTTGCTGTCAGTCTATCAACATTAAGTGGATTAATTCTGTAATGAATTATGCAGTTTTCTTTTCTTGTTGTTGTTGTTTGGCTTTCTGTAAAGTACTGTCAGCAGAGAAAACAACATATATATATGCACTCATGCATTTTCATATGTGTGTCTGACACACAGCTCCAGTATATACAGTCTGTGTCAAAGAGAGAGCGGGGCTGCCATCGGTGCAGTAAGTAGTGAGGGTGAAACCCACACGTATAATATTAGCCACCCACCCCACTGTGGATCAGACCAATAACTCCCAAGCTCTTGGCTGTCATCTGCACCTTGTGTCTGATCCACTGTATCAATCTTCTTGTGCGTTGATTTATCTCTCATTGCTTGACCGCAACTGTGGTTACGTGAACCAAATTCACACTGGTCACGCCAGTGCTGCAGTGGAATTTACATTTCCTTTAGGATTTCTTTGCCTCCTCCTGATATTCCTGCTCATTTTATGTTTCCAGTGACAGGTGCTGCAGCGTTGACAAAGAGGCACATGGCAGTGAAGCGCCGGCAGGACCATGGAGAGTTATAGCACAGCAATACGCAGTGACATTACAGCATTTCAGCTCAGTGAGGGAACTGTTTACACACAAACACACACACACACATGCACACAGCACATGTCAGTACCTTCTGTGCGGATGGTGAAGGGGGAGTCCCCCAGTCTCTTGGCTGAGAACTGCCCCCCCAGAGAGGTCATTAGAAAGCACAGGCTGAAGAAGCCTATTCCCACCACGAATATCCTGCAACACAGGGGGAGGAGAGGGGGAAGAGATGAAAAGGGAGTTGAGATAGATAGACATATTTATAGGGAAGGGCAGGTAAATAGATATTTTGTGCGAGGGGTTTGGAAGCATGAAGATGAGGAGAGAGAGAGAGAGAGAGAGAGAGAGAGAGAGAGAGAGAGAGGGGTGGATGGTGGGGTATATAGAGGCAGAAAAAAAGAATGGATGAAGCGAGGGGCTTTGAAACAGAAAGGCCGGAAATTATGGAAGACAGGTTTGCAGGAAGGAACGATCGGCAGCGAGGAGAAAAAGTGGGAGGGAAGGAGGGAAGAGATGCAAAGAGGGAGAGGATGAGGGAAAATTGTGGAGGAAAGCAGAGGAGGTGGGGAGAGAGAGAGAAATGAAGAGACAGTCAAGAAACAGCAGGCAGCACATCCAGAAGGCAGAGCATAAATAGAGCAATGATCGCATGAAGACGAAAGTTGAAGCCAAGGGGCACCAGAACTGCTTCAGTGTTTTGATGGTTGCCGTACATTTCGGACAACTGCCAAAATAAGTGTGAGCAGTTGTGTCCCTAAGTGCGGGCAAAATGGATGCAATTATTTAAGGAATATCAGCGGCCCGTTCTAGGGGGGAGGGGAGAAAAAGGCAAGAAGAGGACAAGAGACAGCCACAGACAAAAAGGCTTTTAAGGTGAGAAGAGGAGCATAAAGATAGAGTGCTAACTAAAGCCTCTGAGCTCAATAGCCGGGCTCGCTCACGCCTCTGTCTGAACCATGCAAAAAAATAGGTCAACAATAATGGGCTATGCAATACCGTCTTCACTGTGTGACTTACTGTATACTCTGTGAACCAAATACATTCAGTTTTCCAAGTGCGTTTTTTTTTTTTGTCTTAAAAATACTCACTTGCCGATATGCAAATCAAAAGTGTTATCGGTTGCAGCAGTAGTTTCTCCTGTCTATACGCAGTCTGCCGATGTCCTTTTCTAAAGCAACTTTAATGTCAGTGGTTGTGGAGACACACTCACACAGTCATCTGTTAAACTGAAGCTTATGTGAGTAAAGTTGGCATGTCATGCTCTTGTCTGTAAGGGCCCTTCAAACACTGGTGACTTTTTCAGTGCTCATGTGTGAGTATTATTTGAAAACGGACTTGTGAGCCTTTCCTTTGAAGTGGTCAGGGGTGCGGATATTTTAACATCCATCGGGACGCGGGCTCCGATCTGCACTGCAGATCTCAACGTAAAAACGTAAAACTCTACCTCGCCTCGCATTGTGGCACAGATCTGAAACGTACTTCTGAAGGGAAAATAAAATGAGCCTCCGTGTGGGTTCCCTCTTGTTAGACAGTTATATGGGAATCGGGTCTTTGACTTTAAAGAGTTGAAAATCAGGTCTTTTGTATCTGTGTAAATCCTGCCCTTGTTAAGCTATTCTCTTCAGCGTATATATGGATCAGAGGTTATCTCTTGATGCCAAGGCTCTCTGGGGAACCGGGGAGGCAAAGCTGTCTGTGAATTCTGGACAAAATAGCAGTCAGCCTCCATGACTAACAAGTCCCACTTTCAAAATGCTCGCTGCTCTGCCGCTAACCCCCGCAAGAGAAAATTCTTGGAGGATTTAGTAAAAGTAATGTAGTCCAAAGATTTATGTGACATTCACAGTGCTTATTTAGCAGCTGAATCCATATTCCCAAATGTCCCCATCATGTCATTTTTTTTTGGCGTGACTGCATTTTATTTTACAAAAATCTGTAGGACTCTAATAATAAGCAAGCAGTTACAAATCATTTACAGCATGCAAGGAGTGCATTTAAAGCAATGACAGCAATGACATAATAGTAAGAAGGAGAGCTTCTGTAATATAATTATCACTGTTGACTTCATAATGTAAGGCCCAACCCCGCACAAGTAACCTTTAAACTTTTAACTTCTGTGCCAGAGCTTGAAAAACGGAGCCATAACAACATAACAAATGAATGAATTATTCATAACTATTGCTTTCTCTTCAAAGCCAGGCAGGCCCTGTTTGCCTGAATGCATCGCCGATTGTGAAATCTGACAGCACTTCCTGGAATGGCAAGAAGCCCCAGTCACGCAAAGTTCTGAGCGAAACCTCTTAATATTGACGGAGACGTAAGAAATGAGTTTCCCCATCAACGGCGAGGAAGAATGGCCACTTAAAAGGACATTTGCAGGACTGATCTGATTGACCCAAAGGGATCAAAACGGCGTTGAATAATCTGTTAAGTATAGAGCGTGGCGGTTTGGCAAGCTCCCAGGGTGACTGTAGTCCAAGACAGAGCCAATGTGTCTCGTCCCCGAGTCGTGATCCACGGGCTTCAAGGACAGACGGCGGGAGGTGGCTCTTTGGGAGTACAACACAAGAGCGTAATGGCAGCGAATAATCATCATCATCATCAAGGCTCTTATCTAATGGGATGCATCAAACCTGATTACAGCTATCTGATCGCTCCAAAAAGTAGAGCAGCGATACTGTCATTGCAGTTAGACGGGTCGTTCGTCTTCATTCGCCAAACGTGTCGTCAGCAGAGTGATCACATTACGTTTTGAGCTGGAGCTGGATCCGATGAATTAGCGTGCTGATTGCACTCGTAACAAGACAAACTGTAGTTTTGCATATGAAAACGTGTTGAAATTAGGGCTTCGCAATTGCAATCATCAACCTCATCAACTGGAGGTGGACACAGATCTACCCGACGACACTTTTAATGTGAGGATCACAGTGATCAACGGGATTAGAGCGAAAACGCGGCACCTCGTCCGTGACTGTTCCTGGATTTAGCGTTTCTACAGCAAACTTAAACTGTATTTACATCAGCGTCTTGGGCATCTAAGCAGCTGGCAGGCTCTGCTTCACCATGTTACCTCGCTTACCTCTGCGCCTCTCCCTGGATACTGTGATATATTATGAAATAATTTAATATTACCCCCCCATCTGTTCCAGGCATATTGCGGAATTAATCAGAATAGCTCAATCATTGTCAGAGGCCCACAGAGCGGCGAGACACTAACTGATGTCAAAGCAATCCCACACAGTCGTCGTGATCAAGGGATTATTTGTCCCGAATGTGACACCGTGATCCACGGACACTCGCCGTATACCTGCGCGGATTATGCGCTTACTAGTCTACCATCTGGCCAGTGAGCCCGGTAGGTGAAGCTGAAAGAGAATCCGAATGAGTGCTTTGTGTTATTACGGGGAAGAAAACCAAAGAGGCTCAGTGATAGATTTGAATAGATAAAGGGGTTAGGCAGAGGACGTGATGAAAAATTGGCTGATTTTACAGTTTACCACGATGTTTTCTAATCCACTTTCTCTATTCTTCTCTCTGGGATGAAATGATTAATCATCTTTGTGTTTGTTTGTGTGTGTGTGTGTGTGTACGGGACAAGGGGGGTGGTAAAGGTAGCAGCGCTTGTAAGCAACACAGACACTAATGGAAAGAGAAAGGAGGAGGAGGAGAAGGTGGAGAAAAAAATAATTATTCAGCTCATGTGGGTGTGCAGAAGTGGGCCCGGTGATGTCCTGTGGCGATCGTTTCTTCTCTTATCATTTAGCCCGTTTTCCAAAGTGGCGTTAGGTGGGTGATACGAGAGGATTAGGCCCCGGTCCTGCCTGACGAGTCTTTAATTAACAGGCTTAAAGTAAATGCTCTGCTCCCTATAATTGGATCAGAAGGAGAGATCTGCTATCAGCTAATTGGCTTCCTCGCACATATAGACTTATCTGATTTTGCCTCGAGGTAGATTCTGAAGCGAGCGGAGTTCTGCCAGGCGTGGAGGAGCCGTGGCGTCGACGTTAACCGCGGTGCCTTCCAAGAAACTTTTCCTGGCATCTTAACTAGCCAGAATGCTCAAAAAAAGATTTGGATCTCTGCCGTTCATTTAGAGACTATGTTTTGTTTTGCTTTTCATTTTGAATGATCTACAGTAAGACCATCAGCATGTTCGAGGACCACAAGGACAGAGCAGTATCTTTATTTGCTGGAAATCTGTCTACAGATGCTCCAGTGATCCAAGATGCTTTTGCAGCCAAGCAACTTTTATCTGTCAACATACTTTTGCTTCTTTTTCTTGCCAAAATATCATCATATTTAAGAATCCGTCTCTCCTACTATTCCAGACCTGTGTTCACTTAATGTGATGCACAGAAACACAGATCACCCGTGACGAGCTTTCTCTTTCTCTCCTGTCCACGCTGTCGTCGAGGCTGCTCTGTCACGGAGACGCTCAGCCGAGTGTGTCTGAACAAACGCGAAGCGGCGTTAGTGCGACCATCAGCCAGGTTTCAAAGAAGGTTCTGCCGCACAGCTGCTGCACCGAAGCAGCAGCAAAAGAGTGTGTGGAACAATCCAGCAGCATTGAGCAGGTGGGAAGTGAGAGAGGGGTGAGTGGTAGTATCTGACCCCCCACCTCAACTTCAATGCCTGCCCCAATTGTGAGGGTCTCATTTAAGACTTAAAGCAGTGACTGAAATAAAGCATGCAATGACTAAATGGACTGTAAAGCATCAACTCTTTAAGCCCTTAACATTGTTTACATGTTTACCCCCAATCCCTTCGAAATAAACACACAAACAAAGCCCAGCCACACAGTGACAATGGAGCTATCCATGCAGCAAGAAACTAAGTCAGAGCTTGGCTGACTGGCAGCACATCATCCATGTGGCTCTTTTCTATCATTTCTCTCTGCCCCCCCCCCCCCCCTCCTTTTTTTTTCTTTCACCCCCACGTGGACTCTGAATTCCTCCATCAGATAAACATCTGGTGAGTGAGTATGTGAGTTTTTGTCCACACACAGTGCTGTAGATTTTTTTAGGGCTCTCCAAGTTTTACAATGTGTGTATGATTTAAAAAAAAAAAGTGATAGAAGAGGTGCATCGGGATGGGAAGAACGGGGAAGCTCTTTTGTCTCTCACCTGAACGGCTTGAACGTCACTAGACATCTTCTGACCATTATTTTACTGTCGGTGCTGCCAGCGATCACTTCCCAAAACGAGCGACCCCTGACATCGCCGCGAACCTCCCGACCTGCAGCCGCAGCGGCCCGCGCATCTCAGCCGCGTCCCGGCGGGCGCTGCGCGGTGGAGGCGGGCGTGTGAGGAGGGAGCGCGGCGCCCATGGGTGCTGCTGCTGCTGCTGCTGCTTCTGCTGCTTCGTCTCTCCGCTAGAAAACGCCACAAAGTTTCATTCAGCAAAAGTGTCCCCCCTCCTCTTCCTCCTCCTCCCCCCGCGCTACTCGCTCCTGTCGGTCTTGGCGTCCTTTGAAGCTTTTCTCCAGGTGCAGGTTGGGTCGACCGCCGGAGTCATATCCGAAGAATTTACCAAAAATTATAATTGTAATAAAAAAATTTTTGTATGTTTTTTTGTTTTGGTTAAAGTAGTTTTCTGAATTTATAATTTCACCCGGAGAGCAGCGCGGACTGTTCCAACTTCACAGCGGATCCAGCTCGACTGCGGCCGCGTCAGCTGCGACTCACCGAATCCTGCTGGAGTCAAGCCAGCTGCTGTGAGCCGGCGCACATCCGGCACGACTTTTCAGAGTAAGAGCCTCAGCGAGGCGAGCAAAACACATACAGTAGTAGTCGTTTTTATTTATGAAATCCCAAAATACAAATCCTTCTTTAGAAGAATTTGCAGATAATATGTTGGATACGTAAAAAGTATTCTGAATACAAAGATGCAGAAAATAAAATAAAATAAAATAAAAACAACATTGAAAAACAGAAGATTCTACAAAACCACGTCTGAAAAGGCCAATCGATTATACAAAAACTTTCAGTGGCACATTCACCCCAGATGCTGTAGTAGAGATCACTTCAACCACTACTTAGCGCCGACACGTTTTTGATCTTTTATTTTGGAGGCCGATTCCCGGTGCTTCCTTTTTGGCCACTGCTCCCCCCGGCTGACTTGACTCTGGCCCCCTGATGGACGGATCCGGATGGCGTGAAGTCCCCACAGCCGCTCTCCACCTCTGCACGGCGCCATCCGCGGCTTTTAAGTTGTGACATGAAAAGCAGTCAAGTAGCACTCAAACCCCCGAGTTTCTTTGTGCCTGCCTCACTGGAAGTAAACACATCTGTCAGTTTAATATGGATTTTTTTTTCTTATATGCAGCCAATCAAAGGACAGCTTCAGTGTGTGTGTGTGTTTTTTTTTTCTTCTTTATGGGGCTCTGTACTGGACCCAATTTGGAGTAGATCCTTTGATGACCTGGAGGGTTGTTTGAATTGGTTCCAGCAGGTTTCTGGAGATGAGTGATTTGTCTTTCTTTAAGCATTTGTTTTAGCACATTGGGATTTATGGGTAAAGACGTGTCTATATGGTGGTGACTGACAGGAGAAAAGTATGAGAGGATCAGTGTTGAGGCTTGGCAGCAGATCATTTCAGAACCACTGACAGCGAATATGATCAGGATACAACAGCGGCACCCAGCGGCAGGTGGCGTTACAGCAGCAGCAGAGTGGGAATGTTTGGCAGTCATACTGTCTGGTATAAAATTTGGGGGAAAAAAAACATTTACAGGAAAGGGCGCGGGACTCATACATGGAGCATATTGAATATGATAAGCACTTTTTTTCAGAAGATACTTAATAAAATTACTCCCACACAACTTGCAGCACTGCACTGAATAAGTTGACAAAAAAGGGACCTGAGTCACAAGTTCAAATCTTATTTGTTCAGTTAAGTTATTTGCAGTCAGGTTTAGTCTTGGCACAGATTACACAGTCTTTGTGGTCAGTGGAGCATTGGAGCAGAAATGGAGGCAAAGGGGGTGGGAGGGGAGGAGATCTGCAGGGGACCAGACTGAAGATGACAGTGAAATCTCAAACTCCCTTCATGCATCAATTGCCCTGGTACATGTGGATCTGACTGACAGCCCACCGCCCACACAGGCTGTCCCTCCCTGCGGGTTGTGGGAATAGTTCTGCTCCATCAGCGGGAATCCACTGGGCAAACATAGGATTTTTACACCTTTCGTTTGTGTGTGTGCGTGTGCAGTATTCATTCTACTCCACAAACGCATGCCCACACACAAAAAAACATACATGTGCAGGTATGCTCGTGCACATGCAGACACAGTAATAGAAATCTCTGAAGTTTAAAAAGCACTCTATCAGACACCGGCTTTACCTTATCTGCGGGACGTGTGCCCTTTAAAAGCAGTAAAAGCCGCCCACTCGAGCAGTATTGGTTGGTATGGTATTATTTCAGTGGAGGGACCGGAGATGTATTAAGTCCAATCCTAGAGTGGAGAAAGTGTCACAGGCCCTGTCACAGCTATAATATGCAGTTCTTTCCCTTTGCTAGTCCAGTCCTCCTTTCCCCTCAGTTGGTTAAGTTCCCTGCGCAGCACTTGTCACTATTCTTAATGAGCTGTCTACCTTGAAACAGCATCTAGCCCGAGGCTGAGTTAACCAGCGTCTGCAAAACAACCACAGGCACTGAAGAAGAAGCAGGCAGCAATCTGTAATAAAAATAAAAGGCACACATCACATCGCTCATTCTGTGCATTTGGTGTTGCTGTCGTACGTGTTTATGCAAGACTTTCCCTCCCAACACATTGGTGGCCTTGACAAATGATAAATAGCCTAAAATGTACAGATGATTATGAAGCCACTTTCAGGCTAGGGGATTAATCCATAACCACAATGCATAATTTATCCCATTTATATTGTTATGTTTGCTCGCACACTTTGCATATTGTAGCTTTACTGTATAATATAGTTGTGTGTGCAATGCCAGTTTCAAATTTAGCCCAAAACACTGGCACTGTACCTACTGTTTCCTGCAGGCCTGTGCACCCAGCCAGATGTTTATAACTACACTAATCAATTGCTTATGGATGCTTTGTGATCCATCAGCCAATCAATGTGGCATTCTTTGGTCAAAATATGTTGCAGACAGCCAGACACCCATCAATATGTTTTTTTTCATTCTTTGCATTCAGGAAAGAAAAAAAATCAGCCATTCAAGTTTTTTTTTGTATTGATAATAAAATATAAACAGATCCAGCAGATTTCAGAAGCCACACAGTGCCCAGCAGCATAAGCAGACAACAAATACAGAAACAATGCAGAACACACAGCGGACCGTATAATCTCATGCACACTAAGACAAACACTCACAAGGAGACACAGAGCAACAGAAGAAAAGATCAAGTGACAGCGTGTCTTACACATGGTATAATACATTTTCTAGGATGCTTTAACTAGAAGGGGAGCACCATCCATCTGCCGACAGACAGGGCCGAAGGGAGGAGAGCACGCGGGGACATTTGTTTCAACTGTTTCACAAGAACTTCTTTTATCTGCCACAAAGTTGTTATCTGATTCCTGCCGCAACGAAGCCCCCCACCCCCCTTCTCTAACCGAGGGGGAATAATGACTTTGAAAATAACAGTGAAAACCAGTATATCATGCCTTGCGAGTTAGTTATTAACCATGGGTGCAACTGTAGGCAAGCTGAAAATGAGACAGGCGGCAGCAAAAAGCACTTGAAAATGCATAAAAATTGATTGTAATGCATTATTTTCCAAAGCTGTTGGCCTGTTTGCTTTTTGCTTGTTTATTTATGCACACACATGCTGGTTAATTCTGCAGACTGACTACACAGCTGGCCTGACTCTCCTAGACTGGTTTTTAAGTCCGAGCACGGTGTGGGCTGACAGGTGTGGGCTGACATGTGCTGATAATCTCACGTTTTGTGAGGGTTAAGGAATCCCCTTTGCTTCCAAATGTCAGCGTGCAGCCCATAGGATTATCTCAAGCATGTTTGACTTTCACATGTTTAATTATCCAAACAAATAAGGATAGAGGGAGCGACGCGAATCAGAGAATTTGATGATGACAGAACGCCATGTGCAGAGAAGAAAATCACAACAATTTGATGAGTGATTATAGAACTAATCAGCAGTCTTATGTAGGATAAAGCTGCCCTCAATTAATCTCAATTAGTCTACCATCCTCATTTGCAAAAATATGCCTCTAGAAAAGAAATTGATTCAGTTAAATGCTTCTTGAAGAAAATATGATTATCTTCATATTTCAAGGCTCTATGTTAAACAAGGCAAATTATTATTATTATTGCTTGACTGCCAATATGCTTTTTTTTGCTTTTCTTATTTATACAAAATGCCTACAATGTTAAATTACACTGTCAAACATGAATTACAAAATGCTCCCACTAATTGAGTATGTAACTAAAAAGCTTCTTTTGCGTAATGCTGGCTATCTCTAAATGGCAGTGTAACAGACATTATGTGTCTGGATAGGGCTGATGATCCTGTTTTGTGAGCCGATGGAGAAGCTGTTTATCGGGACAGCAGCATAAATTGATTTTCTGTTTCTGGGGCCAGCAAATGTCAAAGCCACTTCCCCCTTTTCCAAACGCATCTCATCAGAAATAAAGTGTAAGACGAGTCAGCTAAACAAAATGCGATTCTAATCGAGTGATTTATGCAGGTCATTATAAAGGTAAGCCGAGATGAGGAAAAACAGACCGAGATCAAAACTCCAAACTCCGATCACGTAGGCAAATCGCATATCAGTGTCACGCACCCGTGGCAGCCAATCTAATTTAATTTTCTCCGGCAGCGAGGAGAAGCTCAAGAAAAAAAGGGAAAACAACGTTACTCTTGCAGTTCTTAAGAAATGGCAAAAATCAGACAACACCCAGACGGAGAGATGTGTCAAGAGAAGGTATGGAAGGACTTTCACAAACAATTTCTGCCAACATATCGTCCTTCCCCCGCGATGTCCGAACAGTTTAAGGAGTAAATCTGCTGAATCACAGAGATATATAAAAAATATGGGTTCACATTTCTCAGCCTAATTGTAATTTGGGTGACAGTAAATGATGTTATAACACGTATTTTCATCGACAGTGTCAATCCTTTAAAAATGAGCCCATAAAAGAGCAGTGCAGCGGAAAGTTTCTGGCCGCACCTGATACTGCTGCCAAAAGTCTTTCTCTTGGTCTGCGCGAATCCTTCTCACTGCAGCTGGAAAACCCCCCGTGCCTCTGTTCAATCAAATCTGAAAACTACACTTGACTAACACAGGTTAACTCTCTGCTACAGAATTGATCTGAAAAAAAGAGGTAATTAGACCAGGCAACGAAATAAGCCTCCCTTTGTTAATTTAGACCCACACCGGTTTTCGTCTCACGCTCACGCCTTCCATCCCGCCCTCCCTCGACTCCCAAACAAAGACGGGCTAATTGGGAGTCTGGAGTTGGTCAGAAAAAAAACAACAAACAAAAAACAATCCATTACCTCTGAACTGTAATTGAAAACAGAGCCTGGAGTTAATTACTAATCGTTAATCATCCCATTCACCTCCAGCTACCTGTTTGCTTTATCGTTTTTCATTTCACTAACTTTTTTTTTTTTAATACCTTTTACAAAACCTCCCCGTGACCGAGCGGACAGGAAACTGTTGAAAGGAGGGATAAAGACAAAGCAGTTCAGACTAAATGGATTGATGACAGAAATCGATGGAAGAATAGCGAACAGACATGAGGAGAGAACATAACAATAAGGGGGGGATTGATTAATCTGTAATGAATGGGGGAAATGGTTTGGAGGAGTGATTTGTCCCAGTCACGTCCGGGTTGATTGTGGGCCGTTTTGTGAGAGGTTGAAAGGAGATGGAGTATTGTGATGCTGACTGACAGCGCAGGTCGACACGAGACGGCCAATTTGCATTTTCATTACATTGGAGATTGACTTCCTTCTCCTGCGTGGCTTGACACTCGCGATCACACACACCTACACACACACACACTCTAAAACCAACATGGAAACATCATGGCGCTGTCTCTCTGCAGAGCCCGACCCTCGGCATCTCTGCAGTGTGTGACTGACAGCTGCACAGCCAGTCTGTGTGGGATGTGGAAATAGTAGCGAAAGTATTGCTTTCAAAATAAATGAAATGAAGCCAAATTGTTTGCCATGAACAAAGCCCAATATTGAAAGTAAGATATTACTTCAACATTCAGGATATTTTCTATTAACCATGTTAAGTGAAGCTTATTCTTGATGTATATATTTTTTTAAATGACAGGTCACAGAGAATAAAGTAAAGAGGTTTATTACAATTTAGTGTTGTCCAGCAGTGCTCAGCATAGACCTGCCAATTACAAATGCACAGCGCCGTCACTGCTTTAATGAAGAGAGACGGGAGCGTTTGCTTTTTTTAAAAAAAAAAATAGAGACAGATTGTCACCTCCATTGTGGAAAAGCCAACAACTATTCCACCAGAGTTTGGGAGTGGCATGATGGACAGATGGACTCGTGTTGCTCTCACAAGCTAAGGGCAGCCATGACTGTCCACCTTCACCAACACACAGAAACCAACAGGAACATGAGGAGGTGATGTTACGTATTAAAGCTTGTTGTTGTTTGTTGTTGTTTGCTTTTGAAGTTGACTTTCTCTTTTCTACAGGGTAGAAAAGCAGACCTGCAGAGAAAACACTTTCATGTATGCACTCAAAAGTGTTTTCCCTGCAGGTCTGCATCTACGCTAAATTGACCAAGATGCACTCAGTGTGCAGAGCGAGCAGTTAAAAATGAACAAACTCTGTACTTCAGTGCATAGCGACAGAAGCACAAAGTATACCCAGAGTTACTCATACTTTACATATTCAGTAAACTCACTGATCTCCTGCTCAATAAAATGTTTCAGAAGTGCAAATATGCTACCACTTAAACTCCAATGTTAATTTCAGATAGACA
>JAVQJZ010208107.1:0-20073 GCA_036025355.1 Leiopotherapon unicolor | reverse complement strand
ACAACTTGTTTTGATCAATCAATATACCTTATCCCCCAAAATATTCAATTTAATCTCATATGTGATGAAATTAAGCATCACATCTTCAGTATGAAGCAGCCAAAGAAATGTGGAATATGAAAGTAAAACTTAAACCAGACTAAGATAAACTTCTGCAATTTCTTTGTTATAAGACTCCTCCTCCTGGTTTTTCTACCGTTTCTCAGCAGTCTCACACTGCAGGCAGAGCATGAAGCCTATTTTGTGTTTGAGGTCAGCAGCTTCTCAGAATTCAAACTTGAGTGAGTCACCGAGGCTGCTCACACACCATAAGCTCTCGACCACACCAGCGATTGTTTCGGTCATGAAATGAAATTTTACATGATAGGTCAAGGCCACTATAACACACAAACACACAAAAACAAAAGGGTGCAAATAGGTTTGTAATCTGGGTAACAATTTATCGTACAAAAAAAGAAAATCCAGTTTTGATCAACTTGTATGCTCTATTATGCATTACATATTGCACATTCATGCACATAGTCAAGGTGCTTTTCAAGGACTTCATCTACTTTGACGTCATGGGGTGTCTTTAAACATCGCTCAGAGGACTTGCCCAAACTCGCTGCATCTGCTCTGCTGTGGAGAGACTGATAGCTATTGTGACACTCATAGAAATAGTAACATCGCGGAGTTTGTTCTTTCCATCTGTGAACAAGCAACAGTAGTAGTACTCCTTAGTTAAAATAAGCCTTCTGGCTGCCAGCGACATGTAGAAGTCATTTCTTTTTCTGATCGCTCGGAAATGCATCACAAATATAAAATACTTCAACATGCACCAAGCTTGGAAAATAAACAGCATCAACCTCCTTCAAGTCACTGCAGAGAAATAATAAACACCTACAGCTTCCTTTGGCAAGCACAGCTCACCACTGCAGCTCCACAACCTACTTTAACAACAAACAACCTGTTTCCAGAGGTCAGTGGTCACACAGAGTAAGAAAACAGTTCTACATCTTCATTCAGGTCAGAACAGTGTGAAATAGTGAAAAGTGATTTTGGGTGATAAATTATTTTATTATTTTATATTTATTATTTTAACAGATGGCTTGGAGGATGTTTATGTTGGATGGAGGTCTGTGTTAACCAATGGCATGTCTATGCAATGAATGCAAAATGTATCTCTGAGCTCTAAAACATCTTTAGGGACAAGGTTTCGCCAATTTCAGAGTTTTTTTTAAACATACAATGCAGAGCTGCTTGCTATGTGTCGCAAACACTGACAGTGTTGTTTTATGTGGCAGTTGTTCGGATGAAAAAGGACCTCAAGGATTCACTTCATCATCTCGTCCTGCAAATAGCTGACATCATAGCAAGACTGGGAGGGAGCAACTGAGAGATTGTAGGAAAAATATACAGAGGAAGAGACATAAAGTAAGAGACAGAGCTACATGAATGATAGCTATCAGACAGTGGTAATGAGGGGACTGTCGAAGGAATTAAATCAGTGAAATTAATGGACAGAGTGTGTGTGTGTGTGAGAGAGAGAGAGAGAGAGAGTGCGTGGCGGGTTTATTTGAAATGACTCTCTCATCTCTCTTTTCCTGCCTCGTTCTTTCTCTTTAAATTCATTACATGTCTACAATAATGTGAATGCAAAATAAAAAAGTAATGCCCAATAAATAAAAAAAAAATTCAACAGGTTTTAAGAAAAAAACTGTAATAAGTATAGTAGTGTACATGTACTATTATGTTTCACAAACCTGCATTATTTATGTACAACTTGTTACAGTTTACTCTCTAAAGTGTACATGCACAGTCAAGGGAGTCTGGTAGGAGGAGTGTCGCTTACTAGCATGGGAGGTTCAAACATGTCCATGTGTTTAAAAAAGGCCCTGCACACGTGATCTGACTTCATCGATTGCTCTTCTCAGAAACGGTTGGGTGTGCACAGGCCGTTTACACACTCTGCTGTTAGCTTTGCTGCACCTGCCGGGGTGGGACCAATTATGCCTTTGTCATCCGAACTGGTGCATGACCTCACGTAATACCCAGCGCACAGTAGCTCTGCTCGCCTTCAACCGGAGCAAGGCTTAAACACAAAAACACCTGTGTGATGTGCACAGGGTCCTTAATTCATTTAAACAGTGAGACTTTGTTGTGTGTACACAGCAAAATGTCATTTGTTCTTAACACTTAGATGTAATCGTGTCAGGTGGTCTTGTCGTTGTCATTTTTGGAGATCAATAAGCCAGTAAGTTTTTAGGAAGTGAGGGATGTCTGCTTTCTGAAATTGTTAAGTAGATATGGGTGGAGTCAGCACTGTGTCAGCTTCCACTTAGCATGAAACCATTAAATGGTTTTGCTTTGCAAGTCACACTGCACTTTCAGACCTGGGGTATTTTATGTGGTCTGGTGCCAGTAAAACACAAGCCCCTATGCAAAAATGCTCTTGTGCTTCTTTAATTCAAGATGTCAATGTCACACTTAGATGAGCACAGAGATAAAAATAATGAAAATGAAAACGATGAATGAAAATTGCTTCTAGGAAAACAGCACATAGATGCAAACAACTGCTTTGTTGTCATGTAAAATACTGTAAAGCTAAAGGCAAACAGAAACCAGACTGACGGATGGCAGAGTAAAGCTTGTGGATCTGCAGGTGTGGCTAGCCTGTGGCAGACTGCACAGAGCACTGTTTACATCTGAATAGCTCTCCCTGAAATAAATGGCATTAGCATACCATGAGCTGCTTAGGACTGATCATTCTGCCAAATGCAGATCTAAAAATGAGGCCATCCTGTTTTCTTTTTTTGTGCACAAATGGCTGCAGACAAGCTGACACAAAATTTCCTTCCCGGAGATTCCTCTGCTCCTCAAGAAAGACTTCTCTCAAATCACATAATAACATGACAGCAGTGTCAAACAAGCCATCATAAACATACTCTTAAATACAGCACAAGCCTGCACAAAGACATACATTTGAGTAAAACGCGGCATTGACTAGCTCCTCCCTCCACAGAGGTCAAAGGTACACATCCTTGCAGGAAAAGCAATATCAGACATCCCCGACAAAGAGCCCTATCAGGAAAGGAAGCTGGCTTTTATGTGGTTTCCTGTCCCTGTCCAGCAGGCACTTGGGAGGAAATGCAAGCCAACTCTGAGTGGGCAGCTGGGCAGGAGACCATCACCAGATGAGAAATCACAACTATGCAAAGTAAAAACAGTCGGTGGAGAGCTCAGCTGACCACAGACGATTAACCACACCAAGGATAACTGGGAGTCTGGGAGGTAAAAAGGAGATGGACATGTTATATACGGAGCTTGTGCATTTTAAAAAACTAGGAAAAAAAAAAAACTGGAAACCACCTATTTGAGATTCTAGATTCAACAAAGCAACACAGCAGTGAGTCTTATTTGAGGGTATATTCTTTTGACACTAGTTGACACTAGTGAGTTAGTTCAGCAAAACTAAAGCCTCACAGTGTCAGCCTGCAGCATCTGTGTACGTGTGCACTTCCGTCTGTCATAAAACCACATTAAACTGCGTTAGCATGTAAAGTGAGAAGTCAGGAAACACCCCCGGATTCTGTTTGTGGGCAGATCTACAGATTTTGTGTGTATATTTGTGTGTGAACAAGCATGTCTGTCTGTGTTCTCATGAGCAGGATGTGAGCTTGAGGTTTTCCCTCCTCTCCCCCCTCCTCCTGCTCTATCTGTCCCTCATCGTTCTTCATCTTGGGCATAATTACATCAGTATGTCCAAACAGGATATGGTAAAGGAGAAGACAGTGACCATAATATTCAACGCAGGAGCACATGGATGTGACTTATTCTGGCTGTGTGTCTAATAAGGCAGTATTACAGATGCAACAATGAGCACTACACAGAGAAGCTGGTCCTGTGGGGGGAGGTGGACGATGAGGGAAATGTGAAATGTGACTGAGAGGAAGAGAAGGACGGGTGACTGCTTTATTAAGGAGCAAGAGATCCAAAAATGTGAAATATTTTTGTGACTGCAGTGAAGCCACATTTCCTCATTAGATGCACTTCAGGTCAAACTCTTCCACATGACAGAAGTTATTATTTATGACTTGAGTTGAAAAACCCAAGCTACAGATAATTAGTTCAGCGCGGCGCCTCCTAATTAGCTGCATTATTAGTGTGTGAACCCTCAGTCCCCTTGTGATTTAATCCTTCAATCACAGACTCGCAGAAACAAAGAAATATTTGCACAAACCAAGAGGCCACCCTAGCAAAGAAAGAGAGGGAGTGAGATATTGAGCAAGAGTCATATCAAAAGGGCTGGTATGAAACACCAAATTGATGGAACCTCAGCGGAGAAGGGACTCACTGTCTCTAAAAACAGGAGTCCGATAACAGCTTGAGGCCTGAGCCCACCAAACAGCTTCTTTATTGCTAGCAGCACTTTGCAGCTGCTCGGAGAAGCATCAGCGCCTGCACCCACTGGGAATATGAACGCCCGATTTGAAGAGTAGGAACATCTGAAACAAGTTTTTCTCTTTTTTCTCAAGGTTCTTCAGACGAAAACAAAAATGAAGCCAAAGCTTTAAAAGGAGATGCTCTGTGGGCATGTTACAAAACATTTCACTTAGGAATGTGGTCATCACAGTGTTGCAGGAAAATGACACCACGCACTTGTGATCCTCTCCTGTCTGGCCTTCCCTCATTTCTCCCTCCATCCCGTCCTCCTCCCCTCTCCAACAGGTTTTTAACCTCGGCCATGACATGTGACTGCATTAATCCCCCCCTGCCCCTCCTCCCCTCCCAGTTGCAGATTTGACACAAAGCTCAGTGATTTGGTGCATCAGTCGATGATGTGATATGCTAAGCTGTAGACCGAGAGAAAAGGGGGGGTATATTTATATCAGATCACACTACCAATGCTGTGTTCGTGTGTTTGTATGGAGTTTCTTGGCGCAGCTATTAGCAAACAATCACAATCAGGACTTGTGGTGCCCTTTCACACCACAAGTAGCAGTTGGGTGCCAGAGCACATGAGCAAAGAGAAAATAGAAAAAAGTCAACATGACAGAGCAGAGGGGTTAGCAAGTTCATGGGTGCTGAAAAATGTGACCAGATATGGTATCTGACAATGATCAGTCTACCACCAAACACTGAGACTGCACACAAATAGCCTGAAGAAGGAACTGTGCAAAACAATGATAATCTTTTATCTTTAAAAAAAAAAAGGAAGTATGCACACAGAAGAAAGTCAATAAGACAATGCTCATGGGACATTCAAGTTCACGGGTCACGTACAGTATTTCTGTACACCCCCACTCATCCTGAACAAAGGGCAGAGGCACAGGAGAAAGTGGGTCAACCTTTCACACTGAAGATGTGGCAGATGCTCCTCTGAACCGCACAAACAAACACACACAGTGCCGTCATGCATGCACGCCCAGGGACATGCACTGAATGCAGAGCTGCATACAGGGTACAGAGTCCCCGAGAGATAGCGATGAGTGCGCAAAAGCACACGCAGACAGAGAAGATGAGCAAAACAAACAATGCACCCGCACACATAAACACACCAGACATTAGTCTGTACATCTGAGCAGCAGCGATGGCATCACACTTTTCTGTCTCTGTTCATTTTGCTCTCCATTTATCCACTCCTCTCTTTCTCTCTCACTCTCTCTCAGACTCTCACTAATACACACACACACACACACACAAATAGACAAAACCACACATTCCTGGCAACTCTTTCATCTCTCGGCTACTGCAGCAGAAGCACTCTGCCATCACCACGGAGACAGAAGGCCTCACCATAACAACCAGTGAATGGAAACTGCAATGAGCCCCATTTCCTTTCATTATCATCGTCTTCTCCGTGTACGCTCCTCACATATGATCCCACAGTGCACATATAATGTAAAAGGCATGTCTGCTGTTAACAGGATACAGAGAGCACACACCCATGGAAAATAACAACAACAACAAAGGCATCGGCATCAACAACAAAAACAACAGTGCAAAGACAAACATCCACAGCAACAGCAAACGCCATCGAGAGCAAGGATCCCTACCTGAATCTTCATTTTCCAACAGGAATTCATGGCTGGATCCTGGAGCCACCTCACCTCTCTTTCATGCACACACACAGTCACACACACACACCCTCTCACGCAGACAATGGTTCCTTGGGGAGGTTACATGCCCCCTCTGTAAATCCTCTAGGTGAGCTGAGATGTAGAGAGAGAGAAAGAGAGAGCAAGATCCAAGCCTCTGGAAATACGGAAGTGGAGCCGCGGCAACAATGTCAGCCGTCACCGTAGCGACTGCAGCTACAGCAGCACAGCGCAGAAACAAAGACAGACAGAGGAGAAGATAGTGAGAGAGGTGGCAGAGGGAGGGAGAGCAAGCGGCTGCCCTACATTTTCTTCATACACACACACATACAAACACAGAGCTGCTGCTGCTGCTGCTGCTTGTCCGGGCTTGCTCTCTCAGCTGCACACTCACACACACACACAGAGTCAATCCTATACTGTAATCCCATTGGCCGAGCCACTTCCTCCAGCTGATCTTGATGAGAGGTGGGGGAGGGGCAAACTGTTGTTGAATCATTCATGAGAGGGTGGTGGTGTCCTTTAAATAGACTCCCTCTGCTCTGCACACTGAGCTTAACCTTAAAGTACCTCCTCCTAACCCCACTTAAGCCTGTCCTGCAACTACTCCAGACTACCACACACACACACACACACACTGCAGCGTTCTCCCTCTGAATCTCTGACTGCTTTAAGACAAAGAGTCAGCCACCAAACCTCTTTCAAACCACAGTCACTGTCCACCAATCAGAGAGGCTGTTACTGCTGCGGCCGCCGCCAATCCTCACCAAGCTCCCAGAGACACGAGCTAGATCCACAGATGACAGAGGGTAATTTATGACACACATCTGCACAGCTGTATTCAAGGGCAAAGCTACAGCAAAGCGCAATCACTCAAACGCAGAAGAATAATGCACACCACTTCAGGCTGAGGTCCCCCAATAAACACACCAATTAAACCTTTTAAAACAGCAATGATTAACGTAGAATAATGATGCACAATGCCACCAGCGTTTGATGGGCAGGACTAAGATAAGAAACAAACAAACAGACATGTATTGTTACTTGCAGCTGCGCAAAGATACTAAACACAAATATGCAAAGACCACTTGGACTGTCGCCAGCGGGATACACACACACACACACACACAAAATCTGAACAGACAACTCCGCAATACTGAAGAGGATTGAAAATTGAATGCATCTTTTGCCACCACATCATTCTGCTTTAATTTATATTATGTCATTTGTATTTGGTCTGTTTTTGCACTTTCACTTTATATCTTCATGTTGAATGTTGTAATCTATTGTTTTAGAAAGCCGTTGCGAAGATAAATATTCACGTTTCCATACATTGTTCTGCGTGTTGCATTGTGTTGTAAAAATGAACGTCTTCAATCTCCTGAGGTGTGTTCAATGTTTTGTGATCGGTTCTCATACCTGTGAGGCACAATATGTCTTCAGTTAAGATAATAAATCTGGCATGGAGGAGATAAGTGTGGGAATATTATGATTTCTGTTTCATTACTGTTACTTTACATCCTCCACCGTTTTGTTTTATAGTAGTTTTGAGAAAGTTCTTAAGTGACCAAACCAAAGACACAGATGAAGCATGAAATGAGACTCGCTCTTCTCTATCTGCACACTGAGGGCACGTTAGGTCCTTTCCATTGGATAATGAGCTGAGCAGCTCTTTACTTTCATTGAGTAACACCGCTTAAACAGCTTTGGCCTCTAAATACAGTCCAGTAGCTCCACTGGCACGTGGACTTTGGTCAGCTAACATAACAAAGAGATTTCACATGAACATTTTTTACACAAAGGATGCATGACATTATGACAGATAATGAAAAAAGAAAAAATGCTCTTCTAGCTACACCTGCTGCCTTAAAGGCCAATCGAGAACAATCCATCATGCCCAAATAAAAAATGAAAAAACACTGAAGCAGAGGATCTAACAGAGCTTCAGTCCCTGTTTCTGCACAGGCTCTGCTCCACTGCACATGAGCAAACTCAGAGTGGATGTAACGGCCGATAAAGTACCACCAAAAAAACAATGACGAAAACAACAGTTCACATTCAAGAAGAGCAATGAAAAAAACAAGCTAAAAAAAAAAAAAGACTGATTGACTAAAATTTTTGAGCTCCCTCCACTCCCCTCTTATTCCTGACTGTAGCTTTAATGAATGTAATAGTCAAAACATTGAATTTTATAATAACATTAATGAAGAAACTGTATTCAATGTGAATCTCTCTTCTGGCCAATACCAGATCTGCTTAACAAGGTCAGTATTCAAACCGATACCCATCCACCATCTCTGATCTGTGTATCCAAACTTAACACCAACCTTTGTGTCCCCAAATGAAAAATCCTCCACTGAAACGTTTCTAGTATTTTGTTTTCGTGTGCTTTAATACTGAACACAGCAGATAATGTCGCATATAAGCAAAACACGAAGGCGTACAAACTGCAGCAGCTTGTAGTTTGTAAATGAACAGTGTGAGTTGTGAGTCAAGTGGTGAGGCAACAGCAGGAAACGAGAGAACGAGCGAACAAGCTCCTGATTTCACTGAGCGAGGAGGTTTGTATAACTAGCTCCCGAATCCATTCAGAATGACATGGTTTCTAAAAGGTGAACATGATACATCTAATTTGCAGCACGTCAGCACAGTGTCTCCAATCCTGTCAACTCAGCAACACTAATCTCTGCACGCTTTAAGACAAATGGAGGTGATTCAGCCATTGAGCCTCTCGGGAAAGAAAGCAGGACAAAGAGGAAGAGATTGTTTAGATGAGGTGAGAACAGGCCAGGAGTGCAGGTGATGCAAGTGTAGCTCTCTGGTTGCTCTGCCATCTGAGAGCTCCTTCACATTAACAAAACATAATAAGATCTCTCAGCACAGGATGACAGCCACTCTGCGGGACTTTCTAACGCAGGGCTGAGGAAAAAAAAAAAAGGTGGGTTAGACAGCTAATGTAAGCAGCCTGATCGAGTTTAAGGGGGAGAAGAAGGACCATACAACAACACAGAGAGGAGACGAGATATCTGACAGTTGCATTGAGAGGTAAAGGCAGAAATTTAAGGCGAAATGTGAAGGGACAGAGAGAAGAAGGAGAGAACTCTGACAGACTGATTTCTACTGAGAGAGAAACATGTCAGATATCCCACTGGGCGTGAAATTGAGCTGTAATAGCCTTTTCAGTTCATATTCAAATACAGTCATGCATACTGATAACTACAACACTACAGCTTGTCTGCCTGCTGCACGTTTTAATCAAATCTACCTCATATTAAGAGAAAGTGACGGTAGGGGGTTGTGGAAATGAAGTAAAGGGGAGATTGTCCGTGAGAAAAATCAAAAGGCAAACGCTCCAAGTTTTTTACTTGTTTAATATTCTGTAAAATGTTGAATAACGACACAGGGCTCCTTTGCTACTTATCTGCTGTAACCGTATGCAATGCTTTGATCTGGAGCTTTGCTTTTCATTTACATATCTCTGTGTAATGCAGCGGAGGATGGTTTCTGAGCCTCGTGTATTCATGGGACATAATCTTCAGACCAAAATACACAAGCATGAACATTAAGTGGGCCGACACTGCGGCAGCACGACCATGGCACAATGCCATCAATCCACCGTCCCAAAACAACAAGGGGCTGACTGGAACAGCTTTATTGATTTGTGGCTGTCCCCTCTACCCACTGTCCTTTTGCACTTACCCACCGCACCATCCCTCCAATTTTGGCACCCAATAGAGCGCATCTATCTCCACTTGTGAAAGCTGATGGAGATTTGCAGAAAGGGGTTCCTGCTGTGAGCACACGTGACCACCAGCAGGGTCGCTGGGTGGAGCGCAGGAACAAACTTTAAAGTGACCTCTTTCCGGGAGCTACTCTTTCAAACGCTATTTCTGGATCAGGCTGCAAGGCCGGCAACAGGCCAGCGCAGCGTGCCGGTGAGCAGCCAATCACTGCATTTAACATACAAAACTCACATCCTCTTCTCAGTTGTGGCGAGATGACACACACCAAACCGTAGGTTAAGTTCCATTTTCATGGGATTTGGAGTTTTTCCAATGCCAGTGTATGCTGCACAGTTTGTGAAGCCCTGTGGGAAGTTTGACATTTTGGGCTATCAAAACAAAACTTGACTGTTGACTTGACAACAGGTGGATATTATATTCCCTTAAACTCACAAAAAACACAAAACACTTAAAGTAAATGCACTTTATCAGTGCTAATGTATCCCACATGTACTTCATTATGCATAGATTACAAGGCCGGACTACCAGGCTGCCAAAGAAGGCAACTGGGGGCCACTAAAAGCAACTGTTAATTGCTATGAAATGTTTTTGGCAATTGGATTAATTTCTAAATTAGTCTCTGGATTTGCACTATAAAGGTCTTAAACTAACTAAGGAATTTCATTTACTATCTACTAATTTTGTGGTCTTTCTCCTAATAATAAAGTTTTACAGTATTTAATAAGCATTCAATTTGCCTCAGTCAAACAAAAATTAAGTCATTTTGTCAGCACAGGCGTACTGGATGTAACGGGAGGGAGGTTGTTTGGAGGTCAGCAAGGGGGCAAGACAGACTTTTTGCCAAGGTGGCCACTAAGAGGTTAATCTGCCCATGATGAAAAACATAGCATAACATTTCTTGTGTGAAAAAGTATTATGAATACGTAAATGTCCTTATTCTGGCCTCTGTTGTCTGCAATTTCAGCCAGTAGTAAATTCCCAACATTAAAGTATTTTGTGGTTTGATCCGAATCCCGCACCTCCTATTGTCACCTCAAACAAGCCTGAGCTGTCTTTTTCTTAAATTTTTTTATTTTAAATCAAGCATTTTCAATTTTATTCGACGTAGTCCAGAGTGATCATTCCACTCTGATGAGAATATGAACATTGTTCTTCTCTCAGAGTGTAATCTGCGATCACCAGTCGTGATGTCATCTTTCTTCACAGTCTACAGACTTCAGTTCTGAGCAGTAAAAGCTTTGTATCAATAATGAGTGACTCACTGTTATGGCATAAAGCAGAACATGCTGTACTTAGATTAAGTAGTGGTGATAGACAAGGTCACAGTATCTTATCCGGGTGGCAGTTGTAGCCTAATGCACAAGACCATGTCATGTCTTGAAACGTGTTTACGTACAGAAAACATTGTCACATACAGAATGCAACAGATAAAACTGTTCTGTACTGTTAAACAAGGGGTAAGCATGAATGAGCAAGCGAGTGAAGGTGCAAGTGTTCAGCAGCTTTCTGGATCATTAACTGCTTCGTCTCAACAAAGAATTAGGTGAAATTAATACAATCTCACTCATCTACTCAGCCAGCAGCAGGAGGCCCAGGGAAGCTGCTGCAAGCTGCTCTTCATCAGAGGTGGAGAAGTTAACCACACATGTATTTGCCAAACCAACCGGTTAGTCTTTATCCTTTAAGCCTTTTCTCTAATAAAAGCAGAAAACACAGCTTGAAAACTATTGTGCTTGCAATGACATATACATCTCATCTTTGTGTTGCTCACGCAAGGAAGTTTTCAAGCATCTCTCCTCATTCAAGTGCATCAAGCCGTAATGGACATGGGCTCATTATTTCAAATGAGAACTAAAGTCATAGTGGATGTTTTTAGCCCACATCAGCCAGCAGAGGCAGAAATGAGCCCACTCCCCACATCAGACCAAACTGGGTTTGGTAAATGCATGTCTGGTAAGGCTTAAGCAGCGAAAGTCTGATAGATATCACACACTAGGTTTTATGGTGATAAATGTTTTTTGAAATACAGATTTTAAAAATACATTTACCTTTGACCATGGGTGTTTCACTCTCATGCTGACACATTCAGAACAACCACAGTCTGAGCTGTCAGCAGCTTCATGGCATTAGTTGGGGACTGGGGCTTTGCTCAGGAGGTGGTAATGAGAGAGGAAGTAATCACCAGGAGCCTCACGTGCATCCATACAAATAACCACACACTGCTATCTTATTCTCGGCTCCTTTTAAATTCTGCAAATGGTCAAGGTGGACCAAATGTCCACACACATCACATTGAAGATATGTGCTAGCCAGCAGGCACACAGATCTCTCTTTAATGGTTAGGCTTATCAGTGTTTGGATACAGGACAAAAAAAAGCACCTGCAGCAGTTACTGTGTAGATTTAAGCATTGACTCTATCAGTATCCACATCAGCACCCAGGGCCTGCGATAACCTTCTAAATTAGATAAGTATTTCACCAGCGCATCAGAGTTTGTGAGGAGCACAGGATGACAGCAAAGGCAGATCCTGTGTGACACGTTCAGCTAGATAGACCTGAGCGTGACAACACAAGTATGACAAAATTCTCACTCATGTAATTAAGCCTCTGTGGTATGTGTTTGACAAGACGAGTCATCAAAAGCTATTGAGATGCAGACAGCGACGCAGGGCCTCGGTGGTGCGGCTCACTGCGCTTTTTAAGTCTCAACCTGGCTGACCCGATGTCTTAAGCATCAGAAAATTAGCACAACCACGGTTAAGATGAACCAAAAATGACTAAAACACCAGCACAGGTATTAAAGTTTTAAAACTGAAGAACAAAGTGTGCGTTGGTTATAGTTCCAACAGAGAAGGAGCTATTACAGTAGCTGTGTGCATTCTTTGAAGTAAAATCAATGGGCAGGCTAAGTACGGCTTTAGCGCAGTCTCCTATAAACATCAGCAGCCTGATGAGGGTGATTAAGATTGCTATCATGTCTCTCCCTCAAATAAGAAGCCAGCATAAACAGTTTTAAGGCTCTGCTTTTTATCTTTCCAGTCTTTTTTCAGCCTTTGCAGGAGAGGAGAACGAAGCACTTTTCAAAGGCTGTGTGAACATGATTGATACACTCCACCGAGCCACCTCAAAAACCCTTTAGATCCATCATCTGTGCAGAGCTTGCCATCAATGTGCATCGCTGCAGAAATAACCTCAGTATATATGTGTACATATAAAAAAAAACTCCTCTAATGCATCCCCCTCCTCAGAAGCTGCCTCACCCCTCCTGTTTGGCCCTTGTCCACAATATGACATCATCAGTCATCACCTGCTGTTAAACAGATGGCGTCCGTTTACTGACCCCAGACAGTTGGAAGAGTCTGCATTGAAGATTCACAGATTTAAGTATCTTAAAACACACGCACACGCTCACACGATGCAATAATGTTTTCTTCAGCCACAGCGCCACTGATGCCTGATCTGATCAGGATTTCATGGTTGTGAGGCAGCTTCCCTGCAGCATGCGGACCCTCAGTGGGGGCCTCCTGGCTCACAAACAAGCCTGGGGTTACTCAGCTACCTCTGCTGCATCTAAACCCTCCATAACCACGGTGAAAACTCTTGGGTATAAGGTGTTTAATGACAGTATGGAGACACAACAGTGAGGTAATGCTGAAATAGCTCTAGGTTGAACTGCTTTACCACTGCTGAGCTGAACGGAAACAACTTCTCCACACAAAAGCAAACTACATAAAGAGGAAGTATAAATAATTCCGCCAAGTCCTACCATCAGAGGACAGTGTCTTCAGAGAAGTGTTGTTTTGCCAATGAACAAAAGACTACAGTCAACAGAAACTCCTCAGACAGTTTCATTTCTTTCCAACTCAGCTTGTTTGAAGCATTATATGCTTTGATGTTCTGCATACCAGCGGGATGCAACTCCTCGACACCAGGGCTACTTGAGATGAGTAACCTTGGATTTACACACACTCTCTCTCCCCCCCCACTGCCGTGCCCTGATGATGGATGAAGGATGGAGCAATGAATCTGTCCTCCGCCCACCTACTCCAATCGCCATTTTAAGGTCTGGTCTCATTTGGCTCCCAGATAAATACGGTCCAGAGCAGCCGCGGTAATTTGCATTTAAAGGCTGTTCGTCTTACATGCCTCCTGCCTGCAGTTTGCTGAAAGGTATATTTGCATTTTGAATGCCTAAAAATGCTCAAACCCAAAAGCTCAACCTTGCAGTCATGAGGGGAAACCAGGGAGCCAAAGAATTTTCAATGTAAGTGCTGTAATTGCTTGTAATTACAAAGAAAAATGACAAGTTTGCAAAGTTTGTAGAGGCAACAGGGTACATTCAGGACAAGATGTGTCTTGTGGCTGCACTGCAGACAGTAACAACTTATCACACTGGTTTGGGAGCAGGTTATGATACAGTTTTGCCCAAAACAACGACTAAGATTGAACAAATCTGAGTTTTGGGAAGCATCAAAAGGCAGTTCCAGGTTCAAATCCCATGGCTTTACAGCGCCAGAGGGACAGAGAGCCACACTATGCTCAGATACACTATTTATTCTACTGCCCCCTGCTGACATGGTCCTGCACTTACCCTCAACTTCAAAACAAAAAAAAGGTCAAACAATGAGACTATTTTACAGATTTCTCATTTCCTGATAATGATAATATCCATTTATTGAAGATATCCTGGAAAGAACTATTCAATTTGGTGTTAGAGAGAGTAAGTGTTTTATTTTGTTTAGTTAGTTGAGTGTAAAATAAGTTTAAACTACATTAGTGTTTCTATATTCACCTGAGCCACTGGCACTGATTAAAAGTTATCCTATCTTGACATTTAATTAGAATTATTTAACTGTGAATGCTGCAACTGAACATAGACTCTATTTTACCTATAATTACAACCAAATTAAGCTGTTTGTTCCAAAAAACACTAATTAGGAATTGATTAGGAATTTACCAAAATAAAAGCAGCATGTTCACTACACTTCGTAACAGTGAAATGCAATGTCTGATGCAGTGTAATTCAGGTAGTTTAACAAAATTATAGGTATCTGTGGTTTCTGGTGATTCATGCTGACTCTAAAAGATGTGACATGTGGCAATCCACTCCTCACGGTGACCTCCACCTTTTCATCATTCTCCTCTGTTAAGACAACTCACAAAACAACCCCTCACCGTGGCCCCTGCTGCTTCAACTGAAGCCTAATGTAAATTTGTACATCCTTCCACCATGTTATCAGGTTTGTCACCTCAACCCTGATCGATGGTACTGGCCTCACACTCTAACTAGCCCACCACTCATCAATATGTGCACCCTGTTTCGTCTACATACACGTGAGGCTCTTTCTGTTTCGGTCAGGATCGTGCTCTGGCGCATGACACAGCTGCGAGGGGCTCGCTATGAGGCCGCAGCAAGCTGGCGTGACTTGCCTCAGATCATTTTTATGAAACTGCGAGACAGCAACGATGGCAGTGAAAAGGATGAGAGGCATGGCACTGCATGAGACAAAGAAGGAGCGCAAACGTTGTGTTTGTGCTTTTTGATTGTCTCAAACTCCCCCGCTCCCCCTGGAGGGTTGTTTCAACTGTTTGTAACAATGTCACACTCCAAAAATGGCGCGGTCCATGACCACTGCTTCTCACATTTAGCAGACGGGAGAGCAGAGCCAAGGCTCAGATGCGGCGCTGAATGAGCCGCCACCCCGGGACACAGAGGTTGTCTCTGTGAAAGAAAACTGCACAGCATATCAAACCGTAACTATTAGGCCTCACATTCTCCAAAATGATCCAATTCACCTCAGGTTAGGAGGAGAGAGACAGAGAGAAAGACGAGAGGAAGGTGTGCAGAGGAGCAGACCGTATTTTATGGCCGGCCTTTTGAAGTGATAGGCATGAAGTCAAAATCCCACCGCTCCCAGCTGACCCACACTCCAACCTTTACTTTTTCTCCATTTACATCTCCCACTGCTGCCATCTCAGACATATTCGGCTATTCCCCTTCGTCTTCTACATTGTCTGTCTCTGCATTTCATCTTCATCTACATTTTACCACCGACACTCCATTTACTCAAACCTGTCTTCCCATCTCTGCTCCAATCTCACTCTGCCCTGTCAATATTTGTCTGGTCAGCTCTTCCTCTGCATTCAGACAGCTTTAACAAATATTGTCCATAAGGAGCAATGTTTTCACATGAAATGGGGCCGAAATCAGCTCTCAAAGAGGGAGCAGATGGTGATACTTTCCTGATGACATCTTTTGGCTTTAGCAGAAACTCTCCACTGCTTGTTCCATCCCTCCCTCTTTCAACACACATGAGGCATTACAACAAGTTCAGAAACCTTTTACTGAAGTTTAGAGTGTGGTGAGCTGCTCGTTCTTTATCTCAGCCCTGAGTCAACTGTGTCGGGGTGTGAAGTCGTTGGCAACTCAGACAAACATATAAACAGAGGAATTACTTTTCATGGAAAAACTTTGACTAAGTGGGGTCTGCTCTGTTCCAAGCTCAAACAAACAAAAAAAGCAAATCACAAAGCAATGATTACATATTTATTCCACTTAGATAAGCACGCTCGTATTGCACATTTCAGAGACAAAAGCATCTACTTAGGATTTGAGAGAGATTACAAGAAGGAAAGATGTCAACCAGCTAATAAAGATACCAAATGTCCTCAGGAAAAGAGCAGCGATAAAGTGTTTACAGAAACAGCATCTTTTACAGCCTCTGCATCTCGCGTTTCAGCTTTTTGTTCAGCTGAGTAATCCAGCTCCCTGGCAGACCGACAGCAGTCTATATATTTGTATTCAGTCAAAGTCTTTTGAGTGGTCAAGGAGCGACGCGTCAGATCCTCTTCCATCAGCTGCTAATACAGCATTGTCCTCACTCAATTCTGTGTCACCACATACTCTTTGTCTATCAAAGCGTAGCAGTTTCAGCTTTCAATCATGTGGCTGACTTGGTGACTGTGTGCCGGATGACCCACATGCACACAAACAGACACGCACAATTGCTGTGAGCATGCTCAACAGGTTTGCTGCCAAGCCAAGAGAAAAATCCCTTTTCCCCTGCCCAAATCTGCACACTTCCTGGAATCAGTTTTTGCAGCCTGAATCACAGCAGACGCTTGTTTTGTGCGTCAACAACTGTGGATGACTGTCATCTCTGTCAAATCACACAAATGTACTATTCAGAATTATAACAAAAAATAACACACAAGTCTTAAGTGTGCTCTCGACTGGCGACAGTTCGCAGACACCATTAGCTGTCACAGTCGACTGCACTTGTGCTTTGAAGATATTGCTCAACATGCTGCATTTTAACAGATTCATAATGAAGAGGGCGACCTCAGAGATGAATATATTCTCCCTTGTAAACAACCAAACATTTGTTTCCCTCTGACTGCATTTCCAAGAAGCTGATCAACCCAGGCCTCAACTTGTTTGGGAGACAACGCGGAAACAAACAATGGGCACATGTGCAAGTGTGTACAAAGCATTCCTGAACATTAGTGCTAATATAAGCAGTGTGGGCGCTTCTCTGTGTGTAACAAACTCAGATGGCTTTTTTTCTGTGGTGTTAAACTGGATAACGGCAATTTAGAGACAGGGTCTGATCCTTGAAAATGGATTAAAGGAGTCCTTGTGGTGCAAAGTGAAAAGGAAAAAAAACAACACTGGTTAAGGAGCAGCTCAACAAAGTCCTTGGGAGGTAGTTTCCATGGCGATGACTCATTCTTTCTGTCCGCTTGGCACTGATGCTTGTCTTGTCTCAGTGGCCTGAAAGTTCATATTTCACATATAGCACCATCATAACCTATTAGCAAACCCTGAAAAGGATATGAGGGGGAGAAGAATAAATTGTGTTTGTACATATGGACATTCAAAAAGGCACAGCCAGATTTCTGTCGCCCCTGGCAGAGTGACCCGAGGCAGTGGATAATGGAGTAGCCACCAGGCTCCTTAGGCCTGTATGGAGGATGGACCAGGGTTCAAACAAATACATCAGAACGTCACGTCAGCGGACTGGCAGTGAGTATCCACAGTAGTTGAAACAACGAAGACCTGACAGCATGTATCCACAGCTCTTGCTCTTGCTTTGTCGGATTCAGGCTGTCCATGCAAAAGGCTTGATGTCTCTAATATGGGACACTTGCTTGGATAGAGGATGATAACGGCCCTCTCGCTACCCGAAGAAGCAAAGCGGGGAAACCACGGCGCTGCGGGCGCATAAAGCACCTGACAGGTCTGACAGAAGCGAGACAGAGACCTGTTGGGTCGAACTAATAGTTCTCCAGAACAGACTAGTTCTCCACGTTCTGCCTCCGCTGCCTCAGTCCTGCCAACAGTACACTTATTCAGTCTTTTCTCTGTTTCTACGGCAACAACATGCGCCGCTCTCCCCCTGGCTTGCTTCATGTTGTTTACGACAAACCATAATTGTGCTCTCTTTCACCTTAGCTTTTTATTCTCTCACCTGCCCCTCTCCCCTTCTCTCCTAACTTGCAGTCCACCATCTCCTCTTGGAAGACGAAGGTGAATGTCAATTTCAGCCCTCCACTCTGCGGTGCTCAGTTAAAGCCTCATCAGGAGACCAGCTAGTTGTGCATTCATGCAGCTACACCATTAACAGGATATAGGGATAAGATGAGCAGTGCGAACACAATTTCATGTGTTCAAGAGGGACCTTTGACCCATGCTCACGTCATGATGACTCTCAATGTCTAGTATCTTCTACGGTTACTTTCTTGTTTTGAACAGAAAGAGAATAGATTTGCTTCAAAGGGTCAAACGGCAACATTTGTCTCAACAACTATACCTGCAACAGCAATAAATTTACATGAAGGTGTTTAGGTGTATGTCTAAAATGTCTAAAAAGCACCTATTTCTAAGAGTAAAGCGCTCATATTGAGACAGCAGTTTCTCTGTTGGAGCGAGCCTTATTGTATAAGATGAGTCTTTGTTGAGATACTTGCTGTGCGTCTGCCGACAACAGATCGCAAGAAAATGTTTAAATGCACTCTGGGCTCCAGGCTGCAGACATTTCCAAGCAACAAACATCTGGTGTTCAACTCTGCCTATGGGAGCGTGTTTGTGAATGTCATCTTTCTTTTCAACATAATGAGAACCAATTCTCCCACTCCAGTAAAGCGAAGGACAAAGCAGCAGATCTGTCCATTAGTTCGATCTCTTGGTGTGTACAGCTCTCACCTTTGATTCAGAAACAAAGCTGATGGATTTCTACTGATCTGTCCGTTTTTGAATGAACAATGCATTTTTTTTAGAGAAAAATTATGTGAGATGAGTGCTTATTTGGCTCTTTAGAGGCCCCCCTGGGACAATGTTATAAAAGTGAGATACTGCTTGACACTATGATGGCGATCAGCACAGCACAGATGGGCACTAAACATTTCTGAGAATCATTGAGAATTGATTAAAGCTGTTAATGATTGATCATTTACATATATACAGTACATGCGGGCAATTAAGGCGAGGAATGTTCCCGGTCCTGATCCAGATAATTTAATATCATCTGGCAGTGACATGTCCTCCTTTGATTTCTCACATTTCCTACATCGCACAGCTGCACTGTGAACACTTACATGGGAGTGAAAGCAATTCAACTCATTGAAGATGTGCTTCACAACTGAATGAAAAAATGTAGTGCAGCTTTTACAGCTTTGATGTTTTTCATTTTCCAAAGCAGCATAAACAATAAAAATGTCACAGGCACTGCTAATATAAAAAGCAACATCACAACAAAGCAATGTCCTAAAAATTAAACAAAATATTTATTACCCCCAGTTTAATTTTCAATTCTGCCATGTCGGGAAGGTAAACAAGACAAGAGTGTTTATGCTTTAGTGACCTGCGGAAACTTGATTTATTCCTTGTTTCCCTCTTCTTAGGTACCTTATCATACTGGTTTAAACATAACCACTCTAAACACTGGCTGAGCAAATATTACAAGTCATGGTTGGAGAGCTTTCATTTTCCATTTTAAAATAGTTCCACAATGCACAGGTTTTAGCTGCACCTTCACCTTTGAAAATGTGTGCCTTGATTGATGTGATGTCTGCGTGGCAGCCTACAAAGACACATTGCAGTGTAGTAAGGGCTGGAATTATAATCGGCCTAAATTTAACTGATATTGTTAAATTACAATTATATCTCGATCAAGTCAGGTCCAGCCTCACAGACTGGCTCTGTACATGCCAATTATAGTCTCTATATTTCTCCTGTCTGCTGTATAAAAAAC
>JAVQJZ010208101.1:0-12795 GCA_036025355.1 Leiopotherapon unicolor | reverse complement strand
TCTCTCTCTCTCTCTCTCTCTCTCTCTCTCTCTCTCTCTCTCTCTCTCTCTCTTTCTGGCCGGGTTACTGTCGGTCACTCAGACCACGCAGGGGCCCCTGCAAAGGGAGCACGGACAGAGGCGGGTGGGGGGTGGGGGGTTAATGACCGACGCTCCCTGTTCCAGGAAAATAACCTATTTATGAAGTGTATAGTGGGACATTATCAAACCATATGTGATGGACTCACTCTCACACTCTCATTGTTGTTGCGCCACAGGGAAAGCAACTCTCACCCACTGATCTGTGAGCCATAAACTCAGAAACTAACACTGACATGGACCATAAAAGGTGAAGAGGTTATTGAAGGGCATTGTATTTATATCTCATAGGAGGTTAATAAGAACACTTGGTAAAACATTAAAGGAAGAGAGGAAGAATGAGACACATTTGTTTTAATGAATATTTGCGTTTAAAAAAACACAGCAGATGTTCAGCACTTTAAAAACTCACAGAAGGAATTATTTTAAGAGGGGGAAGTCATTCTTGACTCTTCACAGCTGATGGGTGTCTGTGATGGGGGGTCACAGGTGGGCATTTCTGTGGTGTAAAGCGTCACATGCAAAAGTTTGGGCACCTGTGGGGTAGATGGACTTTCTGTATCAAATACACTGGCATAGTGGCTCAGTATCCTTCACGTCATGGCATAAAGTTATTTTTTCACCGTGCTGTGTCACTGATATTGTGACGTGGCTGCTCTTAAAATGGCAGCCACATTCAAAGATCAACTTGCAGGTGTAACATGCTGCTGCAGCATTTTCAGAATTTGCATACACAGACTGTAAGTAGCATCTCACATATGCTGACAGATGGATCAGAGGAGGAGGCTTCTACATTTTGCAGCAGATATCTGTAATCATTTAATACTCTCTCTTCTTTAAAGACAGGCTGGATGTGGAATTAAGATTAACAGACTTCTCGTTGTCTCTGCTTATTTCTATTCAGACATACTGTATCCTGGCCGGACCTTGGATTGTAAGAGTTACCCCGACGCTTACTTTTTCCACCCTGAGAGTGATTACCAGGTGGTTCGCTATCGCGCCTGAGTGGGACGTGTGGCCTTGGTGACTTTGGCTTGTTTGGCCTAACTTTCCCAGCAGCACAAGGAAGCATTCTTTTACAAATCATCCTAAACATAGACTCCGAGTCCAACACAAGACAGCAGTTTGGCACTATCCAGGGATGGTAGATAACTCCCCAGTTAACGAGGGGACTTTTCTTCCTTACAGTAGGTCTCCACAGGCCTACGGCCTGTCAGACATGGTGACTGACCTGGGCTCCTACCAGGTGATGCCTTCACCGTTTTCAGAGGACGACCTGAGCGAGTCGTCCAGCCCTCGTTCCTGTTCTAGCCCGGACTCCCAAGTGCTCAGCTCCAGCTACGGCAGCAACTCTAGTGCTGAGAGCCAGGACAGCATCTTGGATCACCTGCTGTCCCAGGCCTCTTTAGGGAATGCCAACAATGTGCCGGCAGGGTCTGCGGCACCTATTCAACTATCCACTTTCTTCTGGGACTCACGGAGGGATGAGCACTCCAAACGTGAGCCCGTAAAAGAAGAAAGTTTTGACTTCCTCTCCTGGTCCAATGTGGAGACAGAGGAACAACTTGGAGGGTCCTTCCAGCCCACACTGGAGGAGATTGAAGAATTCCTGGAGGAGAATATGGAGGTGGTAACGATGAAGCAGGAGGTCCGAGAGGGTTGCCCGGTGATGGGAGTGGGCCTGGAGGAGGCTCTTGGTCTAGAAGTTGGCCTGGAGTGGTGCAGGGAGTCCTCCCCTGAGCCAAAGCTAGATCCCGAGGCCAAGTACTCTGACCAAACTGTCCCCACCGCCAGCTCTGCTGGTCTGGCTACTGCTGCCTCCAGCGAGACCAAAACTACATCAGTTAACCCCACACATGAATCCAGCACAGGGGCCAAGAAGCCATCAGCCAGCAAACCTTCATCAGCAGACAGTGGCACAAACAGCAGTGGGATGCCGGTCATCCTGCAGATTCAGCCCCTTCAGATCAAGCAGGAGCCCACAGTGGCTCCGCTCACCCCGGTAGCCCAGCCCACGCAGCCAGCCGCATCCTCAGACATCAAAATTGCGCAGCTGCTGGTCAACATCCAAGGTCAGACCTTCGCCCTGGTGCCCCATATCCTGCCTTCCCCCAACCTCAACGTCTCCTCCAAGTTTGTGCGCATCGCTCCTGTGCCCATCGCAGCCAAGCCTCTCGGGCTTGGAGACAGCTCGGCCAGCCAGGGATCAGGGATTCTCGTTGGAGGTCAAAAGTTCCAGAAGAACCCGGTGGCGGATCTTATCAAAATGCACAAATGCACTTTTCCTGGCTGCACCAAGATGTACACCAAGAGCAGCCACCTGAAGGCCCACCTGAGGAGGCACACGGGGGAGAAGCCTTTTGCCTGCAACTGGCAGGGCTGCGGATGGAGGTGGGTACCGGTGAGGGTAGAGTGAACTGACTGAATGAATTTATTTATTCACAGATTTAAACACACACGTCACTGGCTGACAACATCAAATATCTGCCTCACAGATCTCCGTCCATTCACAACAACCATGATTGAGCACTGCAGCTTTCATGTTTATGCGTTTGTTATCTCACCTGATTAGACACAGGGATTGACTCATATTTGTGACCGGTTATATAAAGTCTGTTTAAAGGTTTGTTTATTGGCAGGACTGAGTAATAACATCTTACTTGAGCATGCATCTGCATGATTTAGAAAGGTTTAAGCCCCAACTGTCGGAGGGAGTGGTCATTCTGTGTCAGTGAGGCATGTCTGTGCGCTCTGCGTGGTGTCGTGTTGCTCAATGGAATCAAGAGCGGAGCAGATTTTAACTGACACTTGACCTGTCGCTTTGAGGGCCATCTATTAGCACTGGTGAGGGGACTTAGAGGGTCTCGAGAGCGAGACCCCACGCACCCTCCCAACGCTCCACGCAGCTAAAAATGAGAGAAACGGCTCTACAACATGAATGTCATTATTGGCAGCAGAGATCATTGCCATGGGTGCAGGGCTTCACTGGGTTTCTGTTTGTGGAATGCCAGCAGTGCGCTTCAGCTCGCACTTACTCCAGGACGCGTAATAGGAAAGCTGAGGAAAAACAATCATACTGTTTTCTTTTCACTAAGCCCCTGAAGCTGGAGAGCTCTTAATGGCTGTCTCGCAGCCTCCCAAGTGTTAATTGGAGTGATGTGAGGCAGCGGCAGTATAGACAGGTTTGCTTGCACGGTCACACTTCTTGTCAGGCATGAGATATCCACGATGTGCAAGAATAGCTGGGGTGTCTTTTTTTGCAGATGTAAACTAAATCTGGGACGTGGCATGTGGGCTGCAGTCACATGGGCACAACATGGGCACCTCCTGTTGAGAGTCGACAGCTGTGCAGTTGCTGGGGCAGTATGAGTGTGAGTGTGTGTGTTTTTGTGTATGCTAAGTATAAAGCAGCGAGATCTAATTTGGAGCCTGCTGTGTGTAATGGAGAAAGGCAGAGAGGGAACTTAGATGTCTTCATCAGTGAGGCAATTTCATTCCTCATTAAAGTAAAGCATCTTTTTACAATCATCCATCTGAATGTGTGTGTGTGTTTATGCGTGTGTGATGGAGTGTGACTTGAGCCCAGAGATGCCAGAGTTGAGCTGGCTGTTTTCCTGAGGACATCAGGTCAGCCAGTGGAACTGACTCCCTCAGCCATGTGCTCTTTAGCGTTTCCAAGCTGGTGGCTCTTCAGAATAGTCACAAGGGATCAGTGGTGGATTGTGTGCATTTAACTGTCTCAAACACATGATTTTGACATTTACTGACTTTATAGCCCAGCACTTTAAATCAAAATTTTTATGCTGCAGAGCAGGGATGACAGTTTTTTAAAGTTTAAACAAGTAAGAATGTAATTGGTTTGAGTACATTTTGAATCCATGCAGCCAATCCCAGCTAACAAAGCTGTGAAAATTATGTCTCCTTTTTTTGCTGTGTTATTTGGGGAGATTCATTTCTATTGGCAGCAAACAGCCTTACCCTATCCACAAATCTAAAACCCCTCTCAGGTGGGTTATAATGATTCAGCAGAGATCGCTGGTCTCTTCTGTTACATTTACAGACAGCAGGGCATGTAGTAGATCAGAGTGACAGCACATTTGAAGCCCCCCCACTGTAGCACAGCCTGCTCATTCACTGCCTGCACAAGTGGCCATAGTGCTGATGCAATTTTCTATTCAAACACATCATCACAGATGGAATATGTCATTTTACTCTCATTGAACCGATGCAGCTGTTTGAATTTCACATCAATAAGTGACAACCCTCCTGCAGAGTGACAAGCGGATGTTTTTCCCAAAGAAACGTAACGAAAAAGCAAAGAGGTCCAATGACTGCACGATAGAGAGGACATACGCTAGCTTTGGTTGGAAATGAGTTTAACTGTCCTAACCCTGTGTTCTGGTATTAACTTGTGCTTGAATCATTGTAATTGCTGTTTCAAAGCTTTTAATACTGTTGGTTTTTAAGCCTTAATGCAATGTTTTGCTGCACGAGAGTTCCCAAATGGAAGAAGTTATTTTGAGTTCAAGGAAATTCTTGTTCATCTTTTGCATGCAAACTTCCCTCTTTAAATCATCAGTACAAAACAATAAATGCTGTTGGAAAATATCTGGTACTTTGTTCTTTATGACAAGAGGCTTAATCATCAAGCTTAAAACTCACTGTGAATTTTGGACTTAAGCTAAAGATGAAACTAAACACAACCTAGTAAAACATTCAAAAGTCAAGTAAGTAATAAGTTCATTTGCACATTCTGGGTAACTTTTGTATGAATTCAGCTTTGTGCTGCTGAAATTCTCCACAGCAACAGCAGATAAGGCTTGTGGGTGTTGTAGCATTTAGCCAGTTGCCAAACTAATGCAAACAACATGATGTCTAGTAGAAAAAAACTTTGATCTGTGGGCTGAAATACCTCCAGTCAGCGGTCAGTCCTCACACTGAAACTTTAGGCTCATTCTTTCATTGGACTTAGTTAGATTGGATGAATGTTAAGTCAGCCTCTACATAAACTAGTATTTAATGAATAAGGAGCAATATGAACCCTGCTATTAAACCAATAGGGGATCTTGGCTCTACACACCCCTACACTCAGTGCCAAACTGGTAAAAAAATCACAAGCACTGACATGATGTGTGTGTTTTTCATGTGCCATGCATGTGCGCATTGAGCCAGGCATATGGTATGCTTCCATTTACATGACATGTGCACGAACACGTTACTCGAAACTACCCCGACCAGCAGGCCGTTATGTAATTTGGCTCCGACTTGCCGCAGCTTGCAGAGATCAGTCTTGGAGGAGCCTTCTCATTTAAAAAGCCTCAGTTTGCATGCAGGTACTGAGTGATCAATAATATCCCTTAAAAGCTTTGTGTTGGTCCAATTGACCACAGCAGCAACCTGCCTACAGTCATGTACTGTACTTGTAATGCTGTGTGTTCCAATACATGAGGGGAGCTGCAGAAATTTGTGCAGTAGTAATCCAGTCTGTGTGTTCCAACTAACAAAGGGCTCTTGTCTGTGCACAAAAGGCAGGATGTAGTTTGGATGGAAGTTTGTGTGAGAACCAGTGTGTGTGTAACTCACTGTATGTGATGGGGTAAATGAGGGGGCTGACCAAAGGAGAGAAAAAAAAGTTGGAAAAAATGTGAGAGAAGCAAGGGAGTGGGGTGAGCGTTGGGGAGTAACTTAGATTTTAATAGAAAAAAGAGAGAGAAAAAGTGTTGGTGGTGGCAGCAACGGGAGAGGGGGGGAGAAAAAGGCCTGTTTCAGTTTTGCACACAATCACTTGAAGGGCGCAGCAGCGAGGAAGTGGAGCGAACAAAGACAAAGTGTTGAATAGTTACCATGACTGTGGGCTAGGAACGTCCAGGCTGCCACGCTGCATGAAAGGGAAGAGAGGGATCAGTCAAGGTTCCTCGTAGGCTGTGAGGAACAGGGAGGGAGCTGGATGGAAAGATGCAGTGTGGAACTGTATATTCAAAATGCATTTCAGCGTCACTCCAGACAGAGAGAGAGTGTCGACAGGTAGATGCATCCCCCAAAATGAGCTAAGTACTGTGATAAATGCTACCGTGTCGAAGTTTGATGCCATCAGGTGAGACAGCAGACAGAGTTTGTGCCATGGATGGAGTCTGTAGTTCACACAGGGACAGCTCCAAGGAGAGCTAGGATAGGTCAACATGCGTCATAGTTGTGCCCCAGTACTGAAACAAATAATCAGTAAAAGAAGTTCTGTGTCAGGATGTGTACTGTTATGTGGGGATGACATGAACCACATCATGATTTACATTCAAGTCATCTGGCACTGGCCTGCTGTGCAGTACAACAGATTTGTGAGAGGTCTCAGTTATGGTCTTTTCTTTGTCCCATCCTGCAAGAGACGACTTAGAGCCCCGGAGCACGTTACAGTCATGTAATACTCTGAGGCCTTTTTATGAATAACTTCTAGGAACCTGACAGACTTGAAAACTCATCACTTAGCTTCAGATTCAAATAACGGCCCATAGTTTGTGCTTCAGATTTGGAGCCGTTCACTGAGAAGTTTTACACTGGTTGCAGATTTAATAAACTGTCCTGAGCAATGGATGTCTCTGATGTGTATTTTTGCTTCCTAGAGAGCACAATATTGTAAATCTTAGGGTGTGTTACTCAACTCTTTCAGGCTGTCACACTGCTGGAGGAATGAAGCTTGGGGACTCCCGGGGGGGGGTTCTGGGAGTAATGTGCTCACACACGAGGGGAATGCTTAAGAGGGAAATGTACTCATGCTCCTTACTTAAGGCCCACACTGGATGAAGTGCACTCTTCTCTTTCAAGGTCGGAAGAAGAGGTCTGCACGAGATCGTCTGCTTTTCGTTGCCGCCGTCCCGCTTGTCCAGTCCAGCACTGTTTTCTATTGAACCGCTCTAGATGTTTTTTTTAATCTGAAGAAATCCAAATTCAGTTATTTAACAGTTTGATGAAAAACACCTTTAGCTGAAAGGAAACAAATCCCTTTAAAAAGAAAAAGCATCACATTGATTCAGTTGGGAACAAAAAAAACTGATGTTTCTCAGATACTTTGTAATGTCACATAGCAACAGATCCGAACCAGATGTCTGAACGTCAGAGTGGCAGCGATAGTGTTACTGTTTACAGAAGGAGACCATCTCTACAAACAGTTTGTAGATCGCCTTTAGATTCACTCTGTTTACTGCGAGACGGTGCGGTGCATTACATGAATCTTTTGTTTAAGGCAATTAGACTTTTTTTGTTTAAATGTTTGAAATTCCATCCCACATCCATTTTGCCATGAGGATGCTCGCTGTCCGCTCCACATGACGATAATTATACCTTGTGCACATCTGGCATATGCGTTAGTTCCCGTGGGATCCCATCCACCCCTCTGTTTAGAGGATATAACTTGACAGAAAGTCAAAACATCTGTCAAATAACTGTCACTTACCAAAGTCACAACAGGGACTTCATCTGCTTGTTTCAGCATTTACGAGCAAGCACGAGGGATGTTAGGATGCTGTTTGAAGGGTTTTAAGTTTAAGAGGAAGTTATACTTTGTTAATTAGTCCCTCAGTTTTCACACATACACACAGGCCTGAAACACACACACAGGACCTGGTCAGGTTTTAGTTGGAGAGATGGCAGAGCGATGGTCCTGCCATAAAGGTGGCAGAGGTTTGCTGTCTTGCTCAAAGGCTCCTCCACAGGGCCCAGGAGAGGAGTCCACACTCCATTCAGCGGTCAGTGCTGGACTGTCTCCTTCCCCAAAACCCCACTCCCTCCAGACCGAGCTGCCACCGTAAAACCTCCCTTTATAGACCTCTGTCAGATGTTGCATGTAACTCTATCACCAGCGGCATCGCTTTAGCTCTCAGCTCCTTGTATCGACATGGGGCTGCTTTTTACTGCAGCTTCTTATGCGTTGCTGCTTAATAGCAGGGTGCGATTGTATCGATTCATCATCTTGTCAGCAGGGCAACATCTGGGATGCAGAGCCTGGCCGGGGACAGTGGGTTTCAGAGAACTAGGTTGCTGGGAAGAAGCCCCGGAGCTGTCATCCCCGTGGCTCCAGCCAAGCAGCGTAAGCCTCGCATGCTAACACTGCTGCGATGTTTTGCTCGTCCAAATGAGTTACAGGCAAATGAGTTGTAGCCTCAAGATGTGAAGCATTCTTGCTCATAACAGATAATTACGCCGTGGAGCTCGGTGAGAAATCTTCTGGTCTCGTGTGAATGTTGCGGGGGAAAAAAACAAGAAGTTGCCAATACAAAATAATGGCGCAAATTTCTGTCTGTGATTGCATCATATTGACATTGAAATATCCTTCAAACACACATATGGATCTAAAGATGAATGTTTTCACATCCACTGTCATTGTTTGTACTGAAGAGCCAAGAGGAATAGTTTCCTCATGAACAGAACAATGGTTTCTGGATGTGTTACGTAACCGGTCCGATGCAAGTGGAGTGAAGTCGTCTTTGCCAAACCACATCCACATGAGACAAACTGCTAAATTAGGACTTTTATTCTGCAATCATTCACTCTCTCCAGAGGTGGGAAAAGTCAGTCACAACAAGTCACAGGTCTTGGCTGTGAGGTCCTACTCGAAGTCCTAAACTTCATAGTCATTGTCTTTCAAATCCATTTTTCTTTTCAAATACACAAGTAAGCACAAGCGAGCGTGTTCACCAGACAGCAAACAGCTTTCACTTTGGCCTTTTGGCAAATAACTCAGGACATAAACTTTTATTGGCTAAAGCTAATGCACTCGCAAAAGATAAACATTTGAAGTCTGCTTATTAAACTCTTTCGATGTGATGATGTGTATCCCTCCTGCTTCTGCTCGGTGATTGGCTGACTGATCAAAAGTGGATCTGTATGTCAGGAAACACAAAAGCTGAGTGGCTGCATGCTTTTTGATGAAATTACAAAAAATTTACTGTCAGTCAAGTGGCTAAGGTCTGTTAATGTGAAAGTCAAGATGTAAGTCTACTGATTTATTGTTGCTCTTTTATGAGTCCACACTTCTGATCTTCTCCATTTACCAAATCTAAAACATCTCTGCTTCTGCTTTCTTTCAGGTTCTCCCGGTCAGATGAGCTGTCCCGACACCGACGGTCCCACTCGGGTGTCAAACCGTACCAGTGTCCAGTGTGCGAGAAGAAGTTTGCCCGCAGTGACCACCTGTCAAAACACATCAAAGTCCACCGCTTTCCACGAAGCAGCAGGACAGTTCGCTCAGCAAACTGATCTCTGGGATCACCGACAAGGCTGAGACGACACTCACACAGACACAGGCCGCAAGAGCCAGGTGTGAGTGTGGACGCGCAGGTGTGATGTTTGCGCCTTCGTCGAGTCAGTTTGTACATGTGAATCGGAAGCACGCCTTGCTTTTTGTTTCAGCAGTCTGTGATTGTTCTAATTTATTGTACAAAAGCAAACCGACACAGTTACCATTCTGTAATCAGCTAAAGGTTATTGCTGCTGTTGGTGCTTTGGTATGTTGTACTCCTTATGTTTGTTCTGTCCTTATCGCCTGCCTCAGCAGAAGATAAGATAAGCTTATTTTCATTCAGTCTGGATTATGTGATAGCTCTGGTAATAGCCTTGCGTGTCCATTCTACCTGGATAAAAACAACTGCCTTTATCTTCCTGAAAGCTGCCAATGTCTTGGACATTCCTCATCTTATGCAATGTTTAAGAAGTCAGATTGAAGTTCATTTGGATCCTCGTTAGCTACTACCAGAGTAGTAGTTACTCTTCCTGGGGTCCACAGAGGTTTCTCCTGTGAGGTTTCTCTCGTAGCTTTGTCCTAGTTTTTGCTGCCTTGCACCACAGTTCACTGACAGCGTGGCTGAATAAGACCTTTATAATTCAACTTGGATGTGTGGACACGAACTACTGATTGCATGACGAAGTAAGGGAAATCTCACGATAAGCTACCAGGACTTTGTGAACCTGCTGAGACACAAGGAGGAGAAAGGCAGAGCAGCACAAGAAATGCAAAAGTGAAACACAACTAAAAAGTTAAGCGCACAGTGATTGTTAAACCGGCCTTCTGATCAGTGTTAAATGATCTTTGTTTGTTGTTTGATTAAGCTAAGTCATTTGTACCTACTTCCTGGCCTTGTTTTTGTCTTGCTTTTCTGGCCTTACTGTACCACAGAATCCTAACTGGAGAGCCAAATGGTTTGAGAAATCGGGCTTTTCAGTGATCCGTATTTGAATGGGGTGCAAAGTGTCATAACATGGCCCACGGCAGGCGATTCGAAGCCACAGAGCCGAACGTCTCAGTCTGCTACTACAATCTGAACTATTCTTTTGTTGACGACTTGACACAAAATCTGCCTCAACTCTGCTTTATCTGTTACTGGAAACATCCTGACGGCCTTTGACCTCGGCAGGCAGTTACGCCACGTTGAGGTGACATCAACAGACACTCTACACACCATGGTGCTGAACTATCCAGAGGGTGTGCGAATCTGTAAATGTCGTCACAGCATCCCCTTTTTGAGGCCATGACACACTTTCTAATGCCCCAACTGCTCCCGGACATTGTTTGCTACGTGTACCGCACCCCGCTGTGAATATGTAGGGGTGTGACAATGCCGTCCTTGTGTAATTCATGTATGTAAAGCGTCAACGAGCAGGGGTACACAACATTGTACATCATTCCTTTCATTCAATTTATGAATTTTTAATGCTTGTGTGAACACAGGTGTTTTATCGCATCCTATGAATGTATGTAAATATGCAGGAGTGTACATCGCTGCATCCAGGAAACACACAGAGACTATTCTGATACCATATCTTAAAACAAATCAGTGGTTGTGAAGATTTATAGTGTAAACCCTAAATGTGTACATAACTTAACGTTTCAGTACATATGAATATATTATATATTTTTTTCTTTGTTCTATCCAAGATGCATTTACAAATAAAACTGAAAAGAGACAAACGTCTGAGCTAAGTTTCTTCCAGCGAATGAATGTGCCTGCAGTGTGTTTTTCATCCACAGTATGAAGTACACAGTGATCTTTCTTTAGCCGCTGCATGTACACAATGAAATATACAGGGCACCTTCACCCCTCCCAAAAAGCAACTCATCAGTCCTGCTGGATGTGTCCTCCATGTCTTTTGATGATCACTGCAGAGTCTGTCTGGCTTCACATGCACTGTTTAACCGGGGCTGGTTTGTACACAAGTCCCCAGTGAGCCAGCATAATCACATCTAACATAATAGCATTCTTTTAGAATCACATCAGGGTACATGATTTTCATTGTGACCTCCAGCACTGCTGAGCCCCTGCTGACACACGCGCACACACACACACACACGAGGAGCAGACTTTGCCGCTGCATCTGAAGTTGCAAATGCAGGAAGCTGCTGACTCACCTTCCATGAGGAGACTGTTTAAGTGTTGCAGAACTGATGAAGGTCACGATGGGGTCTGGTTCAGGTATCTGGTCTGGAGACTGTACATTGGTAATGGACGTACAGCATGTAGGGGGTAAGCATCTGTGTGTGTGTGTGTGTGTGTGCATTACTTTGGGGAGAAGGGTTACTGAGAGCACAAAAAGCTGGGAGGTGGGGGAGCCGACAGCTAATTTATCCCATATGAGCCGTCCCACTATGGAAGCATTTACCTTGACAACTGCTCACAGACACACAAACATACTGTACAGGAGGCCGCACCTGGTTTGGCTCACGAGCTACTTCACACAAATCTTTCCACATATAATAATACACAGTACACACAGGAGGCATTGTTATTGCTGATGTTTTAGACTTCATACATGCACCACTATAGGTGGCTTCTGGAAAAAAGCACGGTAATGTATTATAAGGTGTCCCAGTAATAAAAAATAACTTAGCAGTCCCTGATCTCGTCACTGTGTCTATTATTTATTATTGTGGACAAGTCTGTCAGGTCTTCAGGATGGCTCAGGTCTGAGGCTGGGTTTGCTGATTTTTCCTATCGTCAACAAATCTCATGAAAAAACATCAAAACAATACTGCATTTATTCATCTCTCAAATATCAAATAGTTAATAAAGTTTTACCTTAAATAAAGTCTCAGTGATTTCCTAAAACAGCAGTAATCCACATTTGGTGCTCTAGTGAGTATTTGGGACAGCAGGATGGCGAATGTGAGATCGAGTCAAAGTAAACAGCATTGTGTGTGTGTGTGTTTGTGTGCTTGGTAATGTAGCACAGTGTAATAGTGTGGCTCACTTAAGTGTATTAATAGTCTCTGGACAACATCGGAGCTCTGTGGCACAGAAGAAAAAGATCCTGATTTTGCTACACACACACAATCTTTGTTAGAAGGATACATTCAATGCTGGCGTCAGTCTTTTCATTAGGAAAATTGCAGCCTATTGAGCAGATATGCTATGCAGCCAAGAGAGTGAATTTATAGTTTGGCATCACAAATCTAATTTGTCATTGAAATAAAAAACCTGAATGGAAAAAGGCAATACTGGCATTGGGTCAGGCTTTGAAAAAAAGATGCACTGGCCCTGATAGCTACTCATATTGGCACTTGAGAAAAGTTACCAAATATTTTTTGATGCCTGTGTTTTATTTTTCAGTAGTTTTCTCTGTGCCAGTGCAATATTTTCCAACACAAGTGTTTCAATGTCAGTGTTTCCTTTTTCAGTTCAAGTTTTGTTTTCAATTACAAATTTGAGCCGAAGTCACTGCCCGGCTCCGTAATAT